>CAJNDS010002396.1:0-7500 GCA_905221605.1 Symbiodinium natans | reverse complement strand
TTCAGCATGTTTTTCTCTTTTCTTTTTAATTAGAGAAATATATTATGGATGGTGTTTACGTTATCTTCATTCTAATGGTGTATCATTTGTCTTTCTTTTTATATTTCTTCATCTTGGAAGAGCTATATCTTATGCTTCATATTTTTATAATCCAAATACTTGGTTTTCTGGAATTATTATTTACTTCTTCTTAATGGGAACAGCATTTATGGGTTATGTTTTACGTTTAGGACAAATGAGTTTATGAGGAGTTACAGTAATTACAAATTTATTATCTCCATTTCCATCTTTAATAGAATGAATGGCTTTGTGGAGGACATTATATTTACAATCCAACATTAAAGAGGTTCTTTGTCTTTCATTTTCTGTTTCCATTTCTTCTTTGTGCTTTTCTTCTTTTTCATATTTTTAATCTACATTTTCTATCTTCTAATAATCCTTTAAGGAATTCCACTAATAATAAAATAGCATTTTTTCCTTTCATTATTAGTAAAGATTTCTATGGAAAGATATTAATTCTCTATCTATATCTTCTTCAAATTCATTTCGGCTTCTCTTCTTTCTCACATCCAGATAATGCATTAGAAGCATGTGGATTACTTACTCCTTTACATATAGTACCTGAATGGTATTTCTTATGCCAATATGCTATGTTAAAAGCTGTACCAAATAAAAATGCAGGATTCATTACGCGTGCAATGTTTGTGTATGCATAGCGTGGTCCTGGTAGTCGCTGAGTCGCGTGCCATGTTTTGGAATAACGAAAGCTTGAGTTATAATTTGCTAACCGATTGAACTCTGCTGACAAAACATGCAACTGGCTAGGATGTGAGCGCACCTGAACACGCTGAGCTGTTCATCTATAGGTAAAGAAGCAAGGCGTCTCCAGGTAGTTACGCTACCAGGTTCAGTCTTCTTCTCGCTACACTTGTCGACGCCCTAGCACAACAGCATCTCTATATACCAGTTCTATGTCCTAGCCCTAGCTCCTCCTCGCCCAGCTTTCTCGCTTGGCGCCAGTTCTCCCTTTTTCAATATAGGCCATGACTGGCCGTCTTTGCCGAATTTGAAAATCAGAGCGAATGAAGATTGGCGTGAAACAGATGCTCTGCCAGCGACTGTTTGTGCTGTAGTCTGCGTCGCGGCCGCTTTTCTAAGAGAAGAATCGGTCCGGCCACCGGCTGCTCTTCTGGCTGCCATCGTCCATTGATGAGGATGACTACATGCGTCTGCCGGGACAGCGCTTCACGGCTATGGGCTTCAGATCCTATGGATGAGATGATGTCGCCGTCCGTTACGTTCTGAAGGGCCTGGATAGCTTCGAGGTTCAACCAGCGTGACACTAATCACAGTGGTTTGCCCGCGCGCTTCCGGTTCATTCAGCCCAGCTGCTGCCCAGCGCACAGAGCCTACGATGTGGCCGGCCATGGTCCGCAAACTTGCGATCGGGCCACCGTCCCACTTCAGCTCGCAGTTCAGAACCAAGCAGCCGCATTGGTTGGCCATTGCGATTCGCGTCAGTCGCCTGAGAAACCAAGGACTATACACATGGGCATTCTCGTTAAGACCGCCTGCAGCAACTGAGATTTGCGCTCGAAATGGTTGTGGATGAAGACTACGGCTGTTGAGCCTAAAAGTGAACGGACGAAAGGCATCTGGAGATAGCAGGCCACCACGCCAAGTGCCAATGAGCACATAAAATTACACCACCGAAGACCCCAAACAGTCAAAGGCACGTCAAAGAAAAAGTGGAGACAAGGGGAGACAACGGGAGACAAAGGGAAACGAAGGGAGACAGAGGGAGACAAAAGGAGACGAGGAGCATGGTAACCCGGCAAAGCCACCCACATGAAGGGAGACAAAAGGAGACAAAGGGAGACAAGGATCCCGGAACCCGGCAACAATCCTCAGAATGTCGGCAAGCCTTAAATGAATTTAGAACCCCAACAGTAGACTGTTTGGGGGAAAAAAAACTTCTTGCTGCTGTGCCTGCCAGAGTGAGGGGGTGGACCCTTGCTGCACTGCAAACCCTTGTGAATCTCCAAGGTTATCCTCTACAGCGTACTCACCTTTATCCGTTACGGGCGCACGCGCTGCAGCCGCTTCAGAAATCGTAGACCTGCCATGGAATCCATCCCTTAGCTGGAATTGCGTCTTCCATATCAACTCTATCTGCCTATATGCAGCCAGGCGACAAGTAGAGGTTCCGGTTCTGGTTCAGGTTCTGGTTGCTCCGATGGCTCGTTGGGCGGCCTTGGTTCGAGTTATGCTCATGTAAGCGTCCTGATGCGGTGGCTATCCAAATACCACACCATGATGACTGTGTCTCCGACTCGAATTGCGCGGTCTGACATGACCTTACTTACACGAAACGCAGGCTTTAGGTAGGTTGTGCAAATCTTGCTCCTGCATGCTGATGATAAACGCTGATCATAATCATCAAACAGCTAAGGCTGGCGCCAGATGCAAACCAGAGGAAAGAACAAAGCAAAGGGAATCTTGGATTATCACCAAAAAAAGGCTCGAGCAGAAGTGCGACATTGCAACATAAACTCGTGGCCAGCAGGCCACCACGCCAAGTGCCAATGAGCACATAAAAAAACAAAAACTTCTTGCTACTGTGCCTGCCAGAGTGAGGGGGTGGACCCTTGCTGCACTGCAAACCCTTGTGAATCTCCAAGGTTATCCTCTACAGCGTACTCACCTTTATCCGTTACGGGCGCACGCGCTGCAGCCGCTTCAGAAATCGTAGACCTGCCATGGAATCCATCCCTTAGCTGGAATTGCGTCTTCCATATCAACTCTATCTGCCTATATGCAGCCAGGCGACAAGTAGAGGTTCCGGTTCTGGTTCAGGTTCTGGTTGCTCCGATGGCTCGTTGGGCGGCCTTGGTTCGAGTTATGCTCATGTAAGCGTCCTGATGCGGTGGCTATCCAAATACCACACCATGATGACTGTGTCTCCGACTCGAATTGCGCGGTCTGACATGACCTTACTTACACGAAACGCAGGCTTTAGGTAGGTTGTGCAAATCTTGCTCCTGCATGCTGATGATAAACGCTGATCATAATCATCAAACAGCTAAGGCTGGCGCCAGATGCAAACCAGAGGAAAGAACAAAGCAAAGGGAATCTTGGATTATCACCAAAAAAAGGCTCGAGCAGAAGTGCGACATTGCAACATAAACTCGTGGCCAGCAGGCCACCACGCCAAGTGCCAATGAGCACATAAAAAAACAAAAACTTCTTGCTACTGTGCCTGCCAGAGTGAGGGGGTGGACCCTTGCTGCACTGCAAACCCTTGTGAATCTCCAAGGTTATCCTCTACAGCGTACTCACCTTTATCCGTTACGGGCGCACGCGCTGCAGCCGCTTCAGAAATCGTAGACCTGCCATGGAATCCATCCCTTAGCTGGAACTGCGTCTTCCATATCAACTCTATCTGCCTATATGCAGCCAGGCGACAAGTAGAGGTTCCGGCTCTGGTTCAGGTTCTGGTTGCTCCGATGGCTCGTTGGGCGGCCTTGGTTCGAGTTATGCTCATGTAAGCGTCCTGATGCACCAGAAACGATATTGTCCTAGAATGCAGCCAAGACTCTGCTCCTCAGAAGGAGGAGGCGGTGGTAGTGGAGGGGGAACATGTCGCGTCTGGCTTGGCAATAAACCTCAGTTCCGACACACATGATATGATGGCGTGTCTTCAACAAGCAAATTCGAACGCGAACGAGAGGCCAAGTTCTTCAGCAATAGGTAAGTGTTCCCCTTCTTCGAAATCAAAGTACAAGTCGTCGACGTGGTGTAGGCGCCATTGATGGTGGCTATCCAAATACCACACCATGATGACTGTGTCTCCGACTCGAATTGTGCGGTCTGACATGACCTTACACGAAACGCAGGCTTTAGGTAAGTTGTGCAAATCTTGCTCCTGCATGCTGACGATAAACGCTGATCATAATCATCAAACAGCTAAGGCTGGCGCCAGACGCCAACCAGAGGAAAGAACAAAGCCAAAGGAATGATGTTGGATTTTCGCCAAAAAAGCTCGAGCAGAAGCGAGACATTGCAACATAAAATCGTGGCCAGACGCGCTCCCGCAACATGGGTGGTTTGGTTGGTTTGTCAGAGTCACATGGGATAGGTTCAAAGTTTGTCAAGCGCAACAAAGGAGTGAGAGGAAAACTGTTAAATCAACGCAACGCACCGTCCTACATGTCTACAGCCACGGTTGTTGCTCTCTGCTGCTTTTTGCCCCAACACAGCATCTGTACCACCCAAGCCCGTTGTCTAGCAATAATGCATAAACCTGCGGGCCCTACCCCAAGCCTGGAACTCTAATCGCTACAAGCCCCACTTTGGAGGAGGTACCACGGCAAACCGGGCCGTCGCTACTAAACCCAATGCCATGAACTTTCAAGTCGGAGAAATCCCTCCAGGCCAAAACTTGCCCCTAAACTCCATACCCCAACAGCCTTAACCCTGACACACGTACCCCTAACCCCACAACCACACCCCCGGGGGTCGCCCTCCTCCTCCGCCTGTGCTCTCGCAGCAGCCCATCGTGTAAGTCTGGCCACGTGACCCTTGCCGGCCTCACAGCCCCCACTCACCACGAAGGAATTTGCTCGAGCCACAAGCGCATCCAGAATCCCGGGCCGACTCGCAAGTTTTAACGAGGCGCTTGTGCCTTCGTGCCCTGCCTCGGCCCTGCGGCGCTTTGCAGGGCCTGCAGAATTTTAAAAAGGTTTTAAAGGTTTGAAAGCCTTTAAATTCTTTAACTTTTTTAAACAATGGGGAGGGTTCCCCTGCCCCCCCCCCCACCGCCCCCCCGGGACCTTTTAAAAACACACAATCTTTAAATTCGCTTTGAACTTCTGAAACAACTAAATGGGAATCCTTCAAAATCTAAATGGGTGTCCTTAAAAGTCTTGAAAACCTGTAGCAAATTATCCGGGCCGCTTCCGATTCTAAGTCTGTGAATTTTCAATCTTTTTTTTTTAAGAGGTTCGAGGGGGGGGGCGAGGGGCCCTCCCCGTTCAACTTTTAAGGATTTTGAAAGAAAGGCCATCTCTGTTAAAACCTTCAAAGTCTTCGAAATTTAAATGATGAGGGCCCCTGGCCCACCGGCCCGATTTTCTTGTCTTGTCAGGCTTTTAAAGATTTTTTTAAAAATGGGGAAGGCCCCCCCCCCCCCCCCCCCCCCGACCCATCTGATTTTAAAGACAAAGCTTAAAATCTTTGAAATTTTGGAAAAAAAAAGACTAAATGGGAATCTTCCCCCCAGAGCTGACTTAGTGACCACCTACACAAGATTCCTACATTGCATGACTTGTCTAGGCTTCAGCACTAGAATGATACAAGGCCCCGCCTACAGTTAACTTTCAAAAAAATCGAGTTCGTGCTTATGGTGAAAGCCTGCGTTTTGTGAAACCCACAAAACGCAGGCCACCTCTCCCTCAGGAGGGGGGAAAGGGACGCTTCAGGCTGGCACTAAATCTTTGTTGTCTTGACACGGTGCTACCAGAAGCACAAGCCATGCAGTCCCGAACACCGATGTTTTTCTAAACCCAAAAACGCAGGCCTCCACGGCGTCCTTTTTCTGTTAGGGTTTAGGGTTTAGGGTTTAGGGTTTAGGGTTTAGGGTTCAGGGTTTGGGGTTTAGGGTTAGGTAACTTGCACCTTTATCTGGGCATAACCTTATTTCGGAGGGGGTGTTAGGGGCCTTTGCGAACCCTCCTTACACACTGCCCAAACTGTAAAAAGCCGCGCAGCTCCAAGGCTACCAACCTCGGAGCGGAGGGAGGTTCAGATTTGACCATAAACCCTAAATCCCTCAACCCTAAACCCTGAACCTCAAACCCCAGAAGGCCGGAAGAAAGAGGGGCGAGATGAGGGGAACTGAGACTTCGGAGGAAAGGACATCTACTGTGGGCCTCCGAGGCGTAGGAAAGTGATCCAGGTCTGCCCTTATAACCCAAGACTGTCCCCCTCGTTTCGGGATCATTCTTCTTTGTGTCTCCAGCCCTTGGCATTTTGACGAAGCTAGCTTGCCTTCACTAGCTCACCTACGCGGCTTCTGCGCCTTGGGTTTCTAGCGGCTAGGGTCCTCTGCCTGCGTCAGAAGGGGCCCGTGGGCTTAGGGCTTAGGGCTTAGGTTTCAGGGACTCACAGGGTTCAGGAAGCTCAGGAAGTTTATGAGGGTGGTCTGGGGAGGGTGTTGGGGCTTAGGCTGTTACAGTAGGGATTCCTGAGAAGGTGGTCCCTGTAAAAGGGACCTTGATGCGCCATTGACTGTCACAAGCAGTCCTCAAACACTCCCTCTGACAGGGTGGACCATCCCCAAGCCTTGCAACTTTTGGGATTTCTGGATTTTAGGGAGTTTAGGGCTTGGGGCTTCAGGGCTTTTAGGTGCAGGTGTAGGGTTTTGAGGCTCAGGGTTTAGGCTTTGGTATGGCATCCCTTTGAACCTTTTACCCCGGCCCCTGCCCGCAGCCCCGCTCTAAAAGCCTAAATCCCAGAGCAAACGCGAGGAATGTGCCCTTTGTGCTTCAAGACCTTGCTTGAAAAAGGGAAGCACACTCAAAAAAAACCAAAAAATGAAATATATATATATATATATACATATACATATATATAGATATAGATCTATATAGGGAGTCAGGGCCCTGCAAGGGTTTTGGGATTAGACTTTTGGCCGGGTCGCTCGTCGGCCAAGCCGCTCTCTGCCTTCATGTACAAGAAAACAAGGGTGCAGGGTTTAGGGCTTGAAGGAGTTGGGGTCCTTGTTATCGGGGAATCCTACTATTTGGGGGCCTATTTTAGGGTTCCCCTATTTTCGTAAACCCCCATCTGCTGCCAAGGAGACCACGAACGCTTGGTGGAACTACGCCTACGCCCTGAAGCCAAGAGCAAGCTCTGGGAGCCTTCTGCGAGAGCAGCTGCCGAGCGGTCAGTCCGGACTTGTTTGCCTGGAGGGTGCACTCGAGGTAGTCACCTGGCGTATTCTTGTGGTTGGTGCACGGCGCTCACCCGGGCCTTTGTGAGCACAACAAGGGTCCAAACCCTAAACCCTTCCCGGCATACAAGACGTGTCAGGCAAGAAGACCCGAGTAGCAAGATCACATCTGCTTTCAGGTGGATGAGAACTTACAACTTCGGTTCCGAGTAGAGCCGTTCACAAGAGTTCTAACTGCTTCCAACCAGCCATGAGGTACTTTCGACCCTACTCATACCGAACCTTTCAGCGGCTCGAACCCCCGGACTTGGCAACCCCGAGGCAAAACTGATAAGGGTCCCTGCGACCTAAACCCCTTAAACCTCTGAACCCTACCTCGCACCAACACGACACCCTACACAAAACCTTGAAGCTCCTAAACCCTCGTAGAAACCCTGAGCTCCCTAAACCCTTTACAGGGCAACCTTGGGCCGGCCAAACCCTAAGCCCCAAACCCAAGACCCTAAACCCAAGACCCCTAAACCCTAAACCTGAACCTTAAACCTGAA
>CAJNDS010002395.1:270126-447997 GCA_905221605.1 Symbiodinium natans | reverse complement strand
AGCAAGAGAGAAAGATAGAAAGGGAGAAAGAGAGAAAGAGAGAAAGAGAGAAAGAGAGAAAGAGAGAAAGAGAGAAAAAGAGAAAGAGAGAAAGATAGAAAGAGAGAAAGAGAGAAAGAGAGAAAGAGAGAAAGAGAGAAAGAGAGAAAGAGAGAAAGAGAGAAAGAGAGAAAAAGAGAAAGAGAGAAAGAGAGAAAGAGAGAAAGAGAGAAAGAGAGAAAGAGAGAAAGAGAGAAAGAGAGAAAGAGAGAAAGAGAGAAAGAGAGAAAGAGAGAAAGAGAAAGAGAGAAGGAGAGAAAGAGAGAAAGAGAGAAAGAGAGAAAGAGAGATGGGGCTTGAGGTCAGGGGTTTCCCCCTTCCCCGCGCTCTAGGCGTGTCCCCACGTGTTGTGGTTGCTGGTTCGTTTGAACTCGCGGGGGTTGATATCAGGGCAGAATCTCGCTCTCTCTCTCTCCCTCCCTCCCTCCCTCCTCCCTCCCTTTCAACCCAAAACCTTCCCCACACCCACTGAACACCTCGCCCCACCCCCTCCACCATTCGGGCATCGAGAGAGGTGCTTCAGATGGGAGAGAAAAAAAACGTCTCCGTGCCATCATGCAACTCTGGCCTGCCCCTCCGCTTCTCAAAATCTTCACGTGACTTTCCAGGAGACTCTGCTGAGGCCGCTGCTCGACAAAGCCCAGCGATCTCAGCTCGATGAGCAGGTGCGGCACGCGAGTCTGCTGGTCCAGCGTCTGCCTCAAGATCATGGCCAAGCTGCGCAGGCGCTTTATACCTCTTACCTGGATTGCTCCTGCAGACTTCGGTTCACAAACCTCCCCGTAAGGGAGCTAAACGCCGTATCGTGCTTCCCTAGTTGCCAGCATTCTTTGAGCCGGGGGACCAGAAAGCCAGAGCCCATTCAAAAGCACTACTCTGCCACTGCGCTGTGCTGAAGGAACCCTGATTGTTCAACGAGAAGTCTGCTGAGGTCTGCCCAGCTGCATGACCTTCTTCTGCCTTGCGTGGGCCTCATGCACAGGGCATCAGGTCTGGAAGAGTGGGTTCAGGGCTGGTGCCAACATCGGGCCTCCTAGGAACCTGTAAGTCAAGTCTCCCATTGCACTCGAACTGCCCAAAAGGGCCCTTTTCCCTTGCAGAAAAGCTCCAAACATCTCCAAACCCTGCGCGGAGGAGCGGTCCTCGATCTCCGAGTGCTCTTTTTGGGCAATAGCCCACTCGACGGTCTTGGGCCGGGCCCAGGGCTTTTGGTCGAGAGGCTCAGGCTTAAGGGCTTCCACTTTCTCAGAGAATGATGGCCCAGTTGCCCATATCAAAAAATCCCTGCCTAAACTGTCCGTCTGTCAATACAGCACCAGCTGGTATACGGAAGGAGGGGCGTTGTGAGATGTTGTGAGGTTGTGAAGGTCTGGGTGGCTTTAGCCGGTCAACACACTGGTACAATAGCACGACGCCTTCCATCCTGCAAGCATCGACTGATTTCTGCGGTGCTTCGAGGGATCCATCCCAAATATCCGAACCACCGTCCGCCCAGGTCATGCCCGGCCCTCAGGTGTCAGACCGGTCCACCCCAAACATTAGAGTCCAAATTCCAATGGATGAAGCGCAAGGGTCTCCTGTTTGTCTGGGTAAAAACCCCCTGCCTCCTTGTTCGGGCAGATGCCCATTGTCGACCGAGAAAAAGGGCTCCGAAAACTGCGACCTCAAGGAAACATGGGAAAAATTGGATCCTACTCTGTCCTGTCATCGGGGACTGCAACAGGTTGATTGTTGCTGAGGCCTACGCCTACGCCTGTGGAGCTCAGACAACTCGGCGGCGCATGAGAGCGCCGCTGGCACGCGGGCGCGCGGCAGCGCAGGCAGGGCCCGGGCGCGCCGCAGCGCCGGAAGGGCAGCACTGCAGAGCCCAGTAGGGCTTCAGAGAAGGGGATCTATGGAGTTCAGAGCCGAAGAGGCCAGGCAAGGAAAACATGAGAGGCCTCGAACCATTGGCCTCATGTTGCTGGCCCGGACGCAATTTTCCTGGCCCTTTGTTTGCAAAGTGCCATCGCGTGCTCTGCAAGCGCCAAGCCGCCGAGCTTGGAAAGCTGTTGCCGAGCTCACCGCTGGGGTCCGACATCTTCTACGATGCAGCGCGGCACTGCTTGTGGGATGTTTTAAAACATCTCACAAGCACCCCTGTATTCCACCCATAGGCCCAGACCATGTGACAATGTCACGGTTGCCACATGATATTGGTACCACAGTACCTTGTGCGCCCTACCACGCCGATAGTCTGTGGAAGAAGGCAAGTATGCCGAAGTATGCAACGCAAGAAGTTGGTGTTTTTCATTAGCCCTGAGTTACTGAGTTACTGTGACTGATTATGGCATCCACGACGGGGGTCGGAGTGTCGGATCCCAGGTTCGGGCGGTTTCCAGCCGGTGCAAGGCAACTGCAGAGAGCTGTCAGAGCTGTCGCCTGTCCCGGTCCGGAAATCTCCCACTCAGGCTCAACAGCCGCATAACAAAACTGAAAGAGATGATGCGCCATTGCGCAAGTCAAGTCAGCTTCGCGACTTTCTACGTGGTGGCACCCATCAGAGAGCTTAGCTCTGACACCGAAAAGCGCAGCACGAAGAAGAGAACACAAATGCACTCGTCGCCGCGCCACGGGGTGGCGCGTGCACCTCAGACCGATGTCGTCGTTAGGTCGTCTGGCGCCTGCACGGATCAGTTTATGAGAGGACACGAGCGGTGCCTTGGTCTAGCCTGATCTGCCGCGTTGAGTCGGGGGCGGGTCGGGTGCACCTTCAATCAAGCAGCTTTCCCACCTCCACTCCCTCCATTCGTTCCATGGCCGGCGCTTCCATGCGTGGTGGGGGAGGCAGGATCTGGCCGTCCTTCTCGCGGCGGTAGAAGACGGCATACTCGGGGTAGATGGAAGCCTCGTGGAAGAAGATGAACTCACGGAAGGTGCCGACTGCCTTCTCCCGGTCGCCGAGCACGTGCTCGAACTCGCCGCTCAAGACCCTGTCGCTGAAATCGCCGGCCTGCTCGGTGACATAGGACCGGCCGAGGAGCGCGCGGCACACCAGCACAGCGTAGAGGCCGTCGTACTCGCCGCCCACGTCGTCACGAGCGTACTCATCGGCTTTCGTGGAGCTCTCCGCCAGGTAGACGCCGGGCCCAAACATCGTGCCTCAAGGGGTGGGGGGGGGAAGCAGCAGGAAAATCGGCGGAAGACAGGAAGGCAGAAAAAGGAAGGCAGAAACGAAGGCAGAAAGGAAGGAAGGAAGGGGAGATTCGGAAGGATGTTGGGGTGACGGTGGAGGTCGGGAGCCGCCTGCGCTCTTGCCCGCAAGGTTGACCGTGAAGGAGGAATTCAAGATGGCCACGGCGGAGGTCGGGTTCGTGCCGTGCAGGAGATAGGCCTGGTTGGCCGGGTTCCCCACGGACACGTGCGTGCAGCGCTGCGCCAAGCCCGGGCAGGCGTCCGTCGTCTTGGGCGTGGTGAAGGATTCCAGGGCGCCCGGCGTCTTGCAGCTCTCGGAGACCACCCGGCGGCGCTCCGCGAAGCGGTCCCACAGGCCCGGGTGCTCGCTGCGGATGCACTGCACGGCCTTGTAGCGGTCCGCCAGGGGCTGGCCATCCTTGCGATCACGGGTGACCTTGTTCTTGAAGGTCTTGTCCAAGATCTCCTGCATCCATGCCAGCTCATCCGGCGAGCCAGGGACCAGCTTCTGGCCGAGAGTCCCCGCAACGCACGCCTCCTCCGTCCAGTAAGGCGGGGGCTCCAAGGGTGGCCTCCCCAAAGGCTCCACGTGGCCGGCAGCCATGAACACCGCACGCCCTCCGGGCCGGTGCCGGAACACCATCTGCATCTCGCGCGCGGTGACGCTGTTAAAGTACTTGCCGTCGCCACTGCCATGCTGAAACGAGGTGCTCAAATTGTCACTGTTGCAAACGATCAAGTCCCACTCGCCAAGATGATCGACCATGTAGTCACACAGTCGCATGGTCCATTGGCCGATGTTGCTCTCGCCATTCATGAACCCTCCCCATCGTCCATTCTCTTCAACCTCTGAACTATGAAGTTCGAAGCCTTCGAAGTGGTAAAGTTTGTCACAATGTGTCAGGTTCCCTCCAATGTCCTGTCCGCCCATGAACTCAGTGATGAAATCGTGCAGCTTGGCATACACTCCATTCGTGTCGGGCCCAACAATCTCCTTTCGCAACAACAGGCCCTTAGCCTCACATCCCTCGACCCCAGTGAAACAATGTGAAACAGACCAAAGCCAAAACCCAGAAGCCGAACTAACGTCGGAGTCCAAAACACTAGATTTCTTGTACGGTCAAGTGGAGTCTAGCCCAAGGTTCAATGATGCTGTGCCATTGTGGAGGCTCGTCATTGGCAGGCTGCGTCCGGAACTCGACAAGAAGTAATGGTGCAGCTGCCTTCTCCGGAGATTTCGTGAACTTCACCTGCGTAACCCCGACAAGTGCCCCACAAAATGCAGCCCATGTCTCCCGCCTGCTGCTCTCGAAGGATGTTGTTCGGGAAGTGGTGAGGATCAGGCGTCACGCTTCCGCCGTTGCAGAGCATCAAAGCCTGAGGCTTGGGAAGAGATCACCGTGAAAAGTTTTGGAAACATGTACAAACCCTCTGGGAGCTGCTCAAACTCGGCACTGTCCACTCGAGACTCCAAGGACTCTAAAGGCTGGAGTGCGTGACGAAGCACCCAGCCATGCTGTGCAAGGAAGCCGGCGAGCTCGAGAGTCCTGCGCAGCAATTGGCTGTAGTTGCCGTGTTGCTTGGCAACTGCATAGGATCTGAGCCCGCGAAGGTGGCCAAAACAATCGGCCGACGCCAACGGGTGTGCCCAATTGTCGTGCTCACTGCGTTGGTCTGTGCATCTGCTCGAGGGCAGGCACGAAAGGGACCTAGACACGGGAGGTGTGGAGCAGATGGCGGGTCATGGATGCTTCGTCACGTCGTCATTAACCTCCTTTTGCTTGTCCTCGCAGCAACTGCGCCAGAACGCGAACGTGAGAATATCCCACACTGCCTAGTGTCAGTTTGGTTGTTAGCAATCGCCAGCGGCAGCAACAGCAACAGCAACTGCAAGAGCAACTGCAACTGCAACTGCAACTGCAACTGCAACTGCAACTGCAGCAGATGCACAAAAAACGCCTCCCGACCAAAAGTTCGGCCTGCTTCAATGCCCTGCTGCGTGCACTCCCTTTGAAACGGGTCTTGCTCCTCTTTCCCAGGTTGTTGGTCAGGAGGTTAAGCTCGTAGAAGTTGTCGGGGCACCTTGCTCCCAAGAAACACAAAGGCTGAGTCAAACCGTTCAGGAATTTTGAATTGACATCCGGTTCATTTAAGAATGCTAAACATGCGAGCCACAAGAAGTTCTCCTGAAACCTCCTTTTTCTTATCTTCTTGCATGGTGCTCTCTTCTTCTTCTTCTTCCCGCAGGCGCGGGACCCCTGGCCCGCCCAGGTCCGAAAAACTCGTTTGTTGTCTCTGAGTCCGCCTCACCACGTTGTGACCCCAACTGCCACCGAACCCATCCTTTATCGGAGTTGTCGGCAATTCTATCGGCTCTCCTTTGCGGTCCGCAGAGGTAGCCGTCGTGAGACTGTCCTATATTCACTTGGTGCCCCCGCATTGTGCCCCTGCAGGCAGCGTGCCCAGGTGGAGTGGCGACTGATCCCCCGCGACACAAGTAGCACCAACAAACACCACAACTTGATTGTCGCTTCACTCACTGTGCACGGGGGGGCTCTCTTCTCGGGCTCTCTCTGCTTCTTCTCGGAGCCTAACCACCTTCTTCTTCTTCGCTGCTGCTGCAGCTGCTGCATCTGCATGTTCATCAGCCACCCCGCACTTGCCGTTGTGCAGCTGCGACACGTGTATTTCAAGTCGCAGAACTCTGTGCCGCCTTCCCAGAAGTACTTCGTGTACTCCTTGCAACCCCACCTTGGCAGAGCATGAGGCGTGTCGCCCGGGACATGGTGCAGAAGCCCCTCACTGAGTTGTTGGAGCAACTGGATTAGCGGGTCATGTTTATATTGTTTATCGACATGGTCAAAACTTCAAGGAGCCCGGGCCATGGAAAAGAGTAACATGAAAACTTCCAAGCTGACAATTCTGAGTCATTCCAGAAGCCCCTACAAGCTTTGAAAAGTGCCTAGAAGGCGTAGGCTCGACTCTCTTCCTGCACTGTGTTGAGACGAGTTTCAGCTTAGGATGTACCCAAAATGAAGGTGGCACAGTCTACAAGGCTATATCCTGCAGCTATGCATCTTGCAACCCACAGGGAGCCCCGAATCCAGCGAGTTGCAAAACCGAGTTTTTAAGGTCGTTCGCAGTTCCAAGATCCACAAGTTCGATCAGTTCCAAAAGCTTGGCTCTAACACCTCCAACGGAGGTTCCAAAAAGTTCACCAAAAAAGTCCCGATAATCTGATACCAGCAAAATCTGCGAGCACCCCTCAAACGAGGCGACAAGCTGGGCTAGATCAAACTTGGGCTATCAAGTCGGGCGTCTGCTCGACCATGAAGTTGATCAGGTGCTCCTCCAATTGAGTTGGCCCTAGGGGCCCATGAACCTCAGGCCTGGTCTAGAACGTCATGCGAAGAGAAAAAAAAGCTGCGGTCTTGCAGTAGTTCTCCAATCTTGCTGAGCCTTCGTGTCGCCGGCATCATGGAGACCGTTTATCTCGATGTAGCCAACCTGTCTCTCCACGTCCACTATGGGTCCATACACAGCGGCAGCCTTGAAATCCCGAATTCTTGTTGATCCTTTTACTTGAGACAGTCCTGTACCATGTGCAAGTGCAAGGAGTCCAAGAGCATTGTGTCATTGTGCTTGAGTGTGGGTTGAGTGCTCGGGCGGCTAAAGGGTCAGGTGCGGGCAAACATCGTCCCTGCCGTGCCCAGCCTCAATCCGCCTGAACGTGTGCAGCTACCAGGCCGAGAATAATGACAGAGATGGACGGCACACAGTGAATCAATGTAGTCTAGACCCAAACTTTGTATTTGCGGGCCCCTACCGTCCGCAGCTCCACCATGATGTGGTCCGCGCCATGCTGCACGAACTCCTGAAGCTCAGGTTAGTGTTGGGCTTTGAAGGTGCAATCCTAGCGCTTGAGCTTCTGCGCTCGGGTTTACAAAGCGTGCGGGATTGATTCAGGTCGACAAGCCACGTCGTTGCGGAAGATCAGCTGCTGCTCGCGCTTGTCGCCCTTGCGGCCAAAGTTGCCTGAGTGTAGGCGTGTAGGGGCGTGTAGGGGCGTAGGGGACAATTTGCCCTCTGGCAGGATATCTCTGTGTGGTCTTTGCATGAAATCGCATGCTGACTAGGGGGCCGCCGTTGCAGGTGACCATGGTCCACTGGCACTCCTCCGTGACTGCCGGCGTGCACAGCAAGCAAGGTCCCTCGACCATCGCAGCAATCAATCGCCCCCCAGATCACACGTGGGCAGGTCCTTCACCATGAAGTCCACTAGCTCCATCGTGCGCTGGCCCATGTTGTTCCTTTGTTTGCCCCCAACTCGGATGCACCCCCACCCCGACCTACAAGCCTGCCATGCCCTCTCCCCTGTCCCTAAACTCGGCCCCGGCGCTCTCCCTCACCACCACGCTTCTTGAAGGTGTCGGTCCTATACTTCAAGTCGCAGTAGTCAGGATCTGCCTGCAAGCTATGCCCCATCTCTGGGAGTGCTTTGAGATGCCTTTAACATCCATTAGCAAGTAGCCACGTGTGCGCTCCCGTGATCAAGATTGCAACTTGAGGGTTGAGAGTTCCGGCGGGTTGCTTGGCAAACAAAAGCTTAAGCCGAAGAGCCTTCACCTGCTTCGCTTGCCACTTGCTGGCAAAAAAGCTGCCCAGCTTGTCGAAGATTTCCTGTCCAAACCATGCCTAGTGAATGCACTCACAACTATTTTAGCCTGCTGCCGCCAAAGATGGGCAAATTGCCCTGCTGCTGCTGCTGCTTTTGTCGACCACTTGATACTATTGGCAAGTAGAACTTCCTTTTAAAACATAGGCCCTGTAAGACCATGTCGGATGCCCACCCTTCATCCCGAAAAGGAGACGCCGGCTGGAATCCAAAAAATTAGAACGGAAACATTAAGCGACAAATCCCTTGAAACGGCAATGCAGGCTGGGAAACCCGAAAACGGCGATGTTGGGGAACGCCTAAAGGACGTGTGACCGCGAACAAGGATGCAGGGATGCAAGGGATGCCAGGGCCCCCAACACGCGGGGAAGAGGGCATCCATTTATACTTTTCTGCGCCGCTCCCAAAGATGCACCGGAAGAGGGAAATTGAAGTGTTCGTATCGAGGGATCTGGCAAAGGCCTCGCAACAATAGGGGCTGAACAAAAGGGACCCCCAACGCCCAAGACGTTCCTGAGCCGACCTTGGACTTCGACGAAAGAGCTTGATTGTGAGAATTGTTTGGGTCCACCCCGTCTTTGACATTTTTGTTTCCATTTCTGTTGGCTCCCTTCACGATGCCATGGCGGAATTGATCTTCTCTCCCATGCTGACCATGTTCGACCTTCCTTGTCTCGTAAGTTGCATCACTTCAGAGCCGGCTTTGCAGGGGGTCAGCCTTCGTTTTTGCTCGTGCTGCCTCACGTTAAAATGGCTCCAATGTCGTGAGACCTCTTAACGAGGTCTACGCCACGGCAACGATACAAAAGCGGAGAACCAGCAAAAAAACGCGCATGCGTAGTCCAAACACTGAGGTGAGGAAAGCTTTGATCCGGAAATTAGCTGCTAATTAGCTCCCAGCCCTGGAACCGAGCCGAAACACCTCATGCCCAGGACCCAGCTTTGAGCCTGGGAGTTGCTCCCGTTGACCTCGATGTATCCGACCTCAATCCCGCACCAGCCCCTCATACCCTCCCTGCGGCTTTGGCTATGAAACAGGTTAAGCCAAGGGGGAGGACCACCTCTCTTCTCAGCCCATTTCTCGAAAACACAGACCTGCCGCAGCTCGATCATCACCAGCGGGGACACGAGGTTCAGTGGGTGAGGCGCCTTGCCAGGCTTTGCAATCGGCATATTTCCCGGTCTGCAGCTATAGCTATAACTACTAAAACTACTGTGGTTGTTGCGAGCTTGCGGGCATCTCGGCTGAGCCGTTCGTGTTCTTCGTGAGAGATCTGGTGTCCGATCACATCTGTTTTTTCACAGCTTGTTCAAAGCCTTGAGCCAAAGCCTGAAGCCAAAAACGCACCTTGAACTTCAGCTGCTGCTCTCGGATCTCGCCAGAATATCCCAGATTGCCGGCATCACAGACCTGTCAAGCTGCAAGCAAGGAATCTGATAAAAGGCCCTGAGGCCAATGCTCTTCTTCTGCTGGCATCTGCCGCCCCCCCCCCCCCCACCCTCCCTTCCTTCCTGCGCACGTAACCCTCCCTCCCCCCCTCCCTCCCCTCCCCTCCCTCTCCCTCCCTCCCCTCCCCCTCCCTCCCCTCCCTCCCCTCCCTCCCCTCCGGATTAGTCCTGCCTATAGCCTCTTAGGGGAGGGGGAAAGAGTCAAAGACTCACGGCCGCTGTCGAGAGCCCGGAATACATCAGTCACAGCTCATTTGGGTTGGGTGTCAAGGTTTTAGTTCACATGACCGGGGAAGCGAGCCAAGGGTCTCACGCGACAGCACGAGGGAAGCCTGGCCACCCTCGAAAACGAGCGGGGCAAACACAAGCGAGCAGCAATCAATGTATGGAAGAAGAAGAAGGGAGGGGGTCCAAAACCTTTGGCGATCCACTGCTTGTCTTGTCCCTGTACCGTTTCCCCTCGAACTCCCCATCCCTCCCAGAAACCTGCACCTGACCACTTTCCTGAACTCCCGATCCCTCCCCAGAAACCCGAGACAACCTCCCGAAGTCCCCCCCGAAATTCCCCGACTGGGACCCCCTTGCTTTCCCCTTGTCTCGGCACCTGTGGCTATCTACTGGAGCTTCGCTCATCTAGGTTTCCCCCTCTCCGCTCGCAGCACTCGACCTTTGCGGTGGCCACAGCTGCCTCTCAGGCATGCTTGCGGGCTCCAAGTTCGCCCTTGCTTCCCCCTCCACTGCTTCGTTTTGGCCCTCTTCTGGTTCTTGTCGCGGCTCCTGGCTCTCTTGGACCAAGACGGTGGTTGCCCCTAGTCCACTCGTCGAAGCTCCTGATCGCTTCCCGCACCACTGCTGCGAGCTCTTCGTCCAGGAATGGCAGGATGTCCACTAGTCAGCTGCGCGCCCGGCATAGCGGCATCCCTGCATCTCCGCCTACTTCTCGTTGCTCTTGTTCTTCTCCCCCTTCGGCCAGTTGGAGGACATCCGCCGGATTCCCTCCCTCCCTTCCTCCCTCCCTCCCTCGCTCCTCTCTCTCTCTCTCTCTCACACTCACAGACTCGACACGTCCGAAAAAGATTGTACGAAGCGGGTTTGGGGGGGGGGCCGGCCCCCTAAGAGTAGCCCAATCGCCTGACACCCCCGCCGAAACCTCCCCAAATCCGAGACCCTGAACAGCCATGATAAGCGCCGAGTGCTGGCCTGCAGGGTCCAACCGCACTCGTTGGTCATGAATTGGGCCTGGGCAGAAGGCAAAGTCAAGGACACAGGGTTGGGCGCAGTTCTCACGGAAGCAAAACCCTTTTGCAACGCGACCAAAACCTAAACCCCGAACTCCAACAACCCTAATCCCCCACCTCCTGGCTTTGAAGGATGAGGGTGTGGGGCTGACGGCTGCAGGAGCCTCGTACGTACCGTGCAAGTTTCTGTTTCACTGCGGCAAGGAGCTAATTTCATGGTCAGCTTGCCCATGTTGTTCTCCCCCTCATCTCCACGCGCCTCACCAACGCAGGCTTGCAAAGACTCTTGGGAGACTTCCCAGCAGGACCCATGCGACCCAGGAGCCAGAAAGGGAACCGTGAAGGGAGACGCGGCGACCACTTCGTCCCCCCTCCCCGTCCGGCAACCGAGGAAAGGACCCCAAACCGTTCCACGGCTTTTGACGGCGGTCCAGACTGCGCAAATAATTACTGCCGCTTGGCATGCAAGATCATGCAGGCAAAGCATGGCAAAGCAGGTATAGTCAAGGGTTTCGGGGTCAAGACACGGTGCGAACCGCATCTGACCTGGAATCGAACACTGATCCCCAAGGAGCCTTGTAGGTGTTGTTGCCAGACGGCACGCCATTCTCCCTTGGATCCCGAGCCAATCACTTGGTCACAAGTTACTCTTCAACGCATGGACACTCGGAAACAGCAGGATCCCGCCTGGCCAAGTGATATGCAATGTGTGAGGGTGATGGCCTAGCAGCCTTGGAGTTTTGCAGGGTACCAGTTCAACACCTTGTGTAACTTGAACAAAGGGGCCTCATGGACTTGGGGCAAGGGATCAGCGGACCTGCCGCGAAAGTCCACTACAACACTACAACACATCGCCAGCGTCGGGCCCAAGTCGAGGGCTCAGGGCTTTGCTCTCGCGACGAATTGGGCGTTGATGGTTTTGGGGCATTGGTGGCAGATGTGGCAGTCTAAGGCTCTTCGGCTCTCCAAGCTGCCAGGCGCGGTCGCAGAGTTTCTGGTGATCCTGAAGGGCCATCTGATACGGACTCCGCCATGCACTTCACGTCTTCAAAGCCCGATGACTTGCAAAGCTCACCCTTGTGACTTCCCAACCCTGGCCAAAACACCCAGCCAATCACAGCTCGATCGTCTGGCGCCTGGAGTTTGTCCACCCCATAGGTGACGTAGTAGCCGCAGCAGAAGCACGACCTCATCTGAAACCCGGACTAAGGAAGGCCAACCCCACACCTGAAACCCTACACCGTCCACACCGTGAACGGCACTGTGTTTAGATTTCTCTGCGATGTCGGATTTGGGTATCGGAGCCGGGAAGCTTACAGTGCCGAGGCCTCGAGTCACCAGGAAAGATGCTACCGACAGCTTGTGGCTTGTGGTGCTGCAGGCCACAGGGCGAAGATGGAACTGTCCAAAGTTGTAAAAAGCATACAAAAGGGTAAGACCGAGATCGGTTGGGAAGCATGCTTTCGATCACGAGACGACGCAGCAAGCACGCGAATAAATAGATGTGTCGTGCACCTTGAGCTACATGCCGTCCTCGTTACATGCCGTCCTTGTGGCCCGAGCCTAGAAGGTTCTAGAGAAACTCGACAGAACAGGTTCTAACTCGTGCAAGTTATTGCCACGAGTCGATGCAATACCGCTCGGTGCCTCCTCCACTCTCTCCATGTCGAGCGGCTGTTCGTCGCTGGCTTTCCTGACCAGGCCCATTACCTGCACTGGGCAGATGTTCACGCCTCGCCTGGGGCTTCGGATTGCGGGGTCGATGGCTGAAAATGGCTGAAACATGTTGAAACGGGTTGGACTATGTTGAACGTGTACCTCAACCTCATACTTCAACCCAACTTCAACCCAGCTTCCTCACCATCCCCGGTCCTTGTCAGTAGCGCGCCAATTCTTTTTCAACCAGTTGCTGAGCTTGTCGTAGATGCCGCCCGTATTCTTCCCTTGTATCCTCAGCCGCCAGCCAGTACCAGATACATGATAGATGATACAAGCTACATGATACAGAAAGAAGGAAAGAGAGGGACGGAGAGAGAGAGAGAGAGGAAAAAAAAAACAGAGAGAGAGGGAAAACTTGAGCGCAAGGCCGGGGAACCATGAAGCGACACTTTACTTTTGCTGGGGTGTTGAAGTGGGGGGGGGGTTGCGTGGAGCGATGGAAGGGTGGCCCGGGGGGTTGCTAAGCCCACGTCACAACAGCGAAAGTACCCAAACAACCCAAAGGCCTAAACAGTCCCCCTTCGGATGTCTCACTTTCGCGATTTGAACCTTGTTGTGCTGCCACTGGCTCCAGCCGAGGGGGTTCCCGACTTGAGCCTGCAGATGCTCTGTCCCTCTCTCTCCTCTTCCTCCTCCTCCTCCTCCTCCTCCTCCTCCTCCGCCTCCTCCTCCTCCTTCTTCGGGGCTTGGGGAGTCGGTGGCGGCCCCTCGCGCTTGGCACACGATAAATTTTGTGCGTTCGACAGGTCCAGACATGTAGTCTGCGCTGGGCTGGTCGATGCGGGCCTTTGCGTGGGAGCACCTGCATCCTGACTGACATGGGGATGGGGTTGGGGAAAAGGCGGGGCGAGAAGCCTTAACTTTGCCCCGATGCAATTGGAATTGAGTTTTTATAAAACCGAGCTTCCAATCTGATGCCAGTCGATCGTTAAATCCGATTAGATCCCCGGGGAAAGTTCAGAGCCTAGGGCCGAGGGGTTGGGGCGGTTGAGGAGCCAAGCATGCTGAGGCGGCAGCTCGACGAAGCCCAACGATCTCAGCTCGATCAGCAGGTGAGGTACACGAGTTTGCTGGTCCAGCAACTTCCTCAGTGGTAAGGCTTCCACTCAACAAACCACTTGGAATTGGCGGGGCCTTGTGGTTTAGGGTGCAGGCGGTCTACGGGGCGTGTGAAGGCGGAAAGTTGTTGCACGTAAACACAGAAACACAGAGAGCACAAACACAGAGTAAAGCACGGCATGCATGCGCGCACGCCACTCCGCCCCCATCATCATCCTGCTTCGAGGGTGAGCATCATTGACACCTCGTGGCCACGGCTGTGGGTGATGCTCATCTTCCGCGTTACTCTGCGCTATGATCTCGTCGGTTTTTCAGGAGACGAGCATCGTCCGCACCCGGGGGCCCGCGAGGGGACGACCCTCGCCCTCAACGCATGGATGAGCGTCATGGACCTGCCGCTGCTCGACAGGCCTCCTTCGTCCCAGGAATCCGCGATCGCAAGCTGCATGTTTACGTTTGCAGACTAGGACTGAAGTGATGTCATGAGAAAAGAGAAGCAGTGGCAAGAAAACTGCAGTCATTGTGACAGAAACTGTCAACAATATCGTGCGAATATAACACGGCAAGAAAAGGATGTAGAAGGTCATAAATAACATGGCAGCCAAGAAAGAACCGTCATCGTGATAGCCTGTGGTAGAAAAGTACAAGCACGAGAGGTGTCAAAGCGATGCAGCGCTTTCTCCTGAGCTCTTGAACTCAACGTGCCATTGCCACAGGAGCCTGGCACTAGGCTCAGCAATCCCAACCTGCAACCTGGCTTAGGCCACGTGACAACTTCTCCATTCGCGTCTCATAGGCCTGTAGCGAGCGCAGTCGCGAAGATCGGATGCCCAGGGCTGAGGGATTCAGGCTCTGCGTGGCACGCTTCGATCCTGACTTCCCAGTCTAAATCTCGTCCCAACTCCCAAACAGGCCTCGAAATACCCAAAACTTCCGCCCAACATCCGCCCAATGTGTCCTGTTTCTTGGTCTCTTCATTTTCGGCGACGGCGGCCTCGACTTCCTGTCTCCACAGACTTGCTGGAAGAAGACGGTGTGCGTTTTTTTTCTGGCATTCTGGGGGGGGGGGGGGGGGGGTGTGTCATGGTCTAAAGCCCTAACGAAGCCCTGAACCCGCTGCACCCTGGCCTCCTTTGTTGGACAGGACATGCCGAGCCTCACCAGGATGCTGGGCCCCATTGACTTTGAGAAACTTTGGGGGGTTTTTTGGGGGAATTTTCCTGGGGGGTTTTGGCGGCCTTTCTCAAAAACAGCCCACTCAGCAGGGGGGGGGGGGGGCATCTCTGCTCTCTGCTCTTCAGCTGATTCTCTCACCCCAAAGCCCAAGCTACACCCGAAAACCTTTACCTTTACAAACACTTGTGGCAACGACCGAGGCATCGGCAGGGCCACTGGTTCTTGTTGTCCAGCTCACAAACGTGTTCAAAGCCGGGTGGGGGTCTAAAGAGGCAGCACTTGGGGGGGGGGGGGGGGGGGGGGCTTGGCACGTATTTGGGGGCCCGGGGCGAACGCAAACAGCTGCGGCAATCTTGGTTTCCAACATATCGACGCACTGAACAGCAAACGGCCCCAGCGATACACCTCCGGACCTGAAGTTCCCTGCACCTCAACCCAGCCCACAATGTCACAACGCTTGCGAGCCGCGTCGCAACTTGGAAAATCCTCCTCCAGTTTTTTCGGCTTAAACATTCGAGTTCAGGGGTGAAGTTGCAATGAAAGCGCTGAAGACTCTCATGGCCGACCAAAAGCAGCTAGCGGGAAGGCCAAGGTGCCGGAAGACTAGCGATGCTCCGTACATCCTGAGAACCTTTACACGCAAGAATTTGACAATGCGATGATCCTCATATATAGTTCTCTTCATTTCCCTCCCCCGGCCCCTCCCCTTCCCCAAGTAGAACACTACTTGTAGTCAACAACGAGCGAAGCCTAGCAAAACCATCCACCGCAGGAAAAAGATTTTCTCGCGCAAGTCTGAGTCGACATGGCTCAGTCGCCCTTCGCCTGAGTTGGCTCTTCGTCAGACTACAAACAAACTATCCACCTTCAAGCGCTGCTGCGGAGTGCATTTTTGGTGGGTTCGATGACGGGAGCTGTGGTGCTCAAGTCTTGTACAAAGCCCAACTCAGAACCTCGACCAGAAAGCCCTTAAAAGCCCTTGAGAGGTTTTGAGAGCCTTTAGAATGGGGAAAGGCCAGGAGCAGCACCTTTGTCGCTCTGCGCCATCGTTTCCAAAGCTGCGCCTGACGAGAAGCATTTGCGATGCCCGTCGGCTCCTTTCAAAAGAGCAGAGACCCAGAGACCATCAGAGACCCAAACACCCAAAGGCTCCACGCCCAGAGAGGGAAACTCCGAGAACCCCTGAACCGGAGAGTTCTCCATTTAGCGCGTTTTCGAAATTTACAGTTCCGGCCCACCCACCCACCCACCCCCCCCCCCCCCCCCCCCCCCCCCCCCTCACCCACCCCCCCCCCCTACGCACATCCCCGCAATTTCATTTCAACATACTTCGAACTCACTAAAAGGACTTGAAATTCAATGAAAAATAGGCCCAACTAGTTCAAGATCATTAAAAGCAATTAAAATATCAATTACAACGATAAAAGATACAAACAAAAGAATTGTCGTTGCTTTGCAATTGTTTTTTTCACCATTTTCAATCAAGAATATTGACAAAGTGACTGAATAGTGAAATCACTGGGTGAGAGGCGGGGGGTGGGTGAGGGGGGGGGGGGTGGGTGATGTGGGGGGGGGGTGGCACCCACCCCCCCCTTGAATGGAACCCCCCCCCCCCCCCAAATTGGTGGAGAACTATCCTGGACCGCAATTAGGGAGATCCATGGAGATCCCAAACCCCAAAGGCTAAGGCCCCCCCTCCCCCCCCCCGCGCCAAAAAAAATGAAAAATGAGGCCGCGGCCGGCAGCCGCACGAGAAGCCAAGCAGCCAGAGCCCTGTCTCAAGGTCCGGAAAGCTTGGGAGAAGCTTGGGAGAAGCTTGGGAGAAGCTTGGGAGAAGCTTGGGAGCTCCCGTGAAACCACATGTAAGCCTTGGGCGTCAACCAGACGGCAAGGCTCAAGCCTTCCACATGCAGAACCCCCTACAACTCCATATGTAAGGCAAGGCGACAGCAGGAAACCCCAAAAAGTCTCCCAAAAGGCCTTAAACCCTGCAACCTCGTGGCCCATCTGAGTCCCCGTGCCCGAGTAGGGAGGCGCCCCAATAGCACAGCAGGTGCGAAGCCAAAGGCTGCTGCGGCAGCGTCTGACCCAACAGGGACAGAACAGGGACAGGGGCCCTACAGGGGCATTGGACTACGCGCAAGCCAATCGAGAAACCAAGAACTCGGCGATGGATGCATGCAAAATGTATTCCGTGCAGGACTTTGCAACTCTTGAATCGAACTTCTCCCGCGCGAAGCTATTGAACGACGCTCAAGTCAAGATGCAAATGATTTGTTTGTGTCAACTTCTCGTGACCAAGATAGCCCCCAAGTCGCCAGAAAGCCTGAGGAATTACCAGGAACCCCTGCATGGGGGCTTGGCTCGGTGTATTGGAAGCAGCGCAAAAAAAGCGAAGTCTGCCAGGCCGTGTAGCTGTCAACCCCCTCAAACGTCCCCACGGAACACACGTCAAACGCAACGAGGGCCTTGCGCCGCGACAGTGCGTAGGCGGTCCAGCCGGATGCCATCATCGGGCTCATGGACTCAGTGAATCCAATCCAAGTACCCTTTGGAGTGTGAAAGGCCTGCATTGAAGAAGAACCTGCCTCACCTGTCCAAAACCCCAGCTTCAGCCATTCAACAACCATCGTGCTACAGTTCAATAAGTTCCAACCCGATCCTCCAATGCCCACCCGCTAGACAAGCCCAACTTCGTAAGGGACACGCCGCACCACCCTGCAGACACAGGCTTCTGTCTTTGTCATGTTCATGCATGGTCTACAGGAGCCTTCCACACTCAGTTCAGTAGAGCTTTCTGTCACTTCTGTCACTCTATCGCGCAGGTCTTGCGCACAGGAAGCTCTGTGCTAGGTGGATGGTGTTAAGTGGCTCGAATTCTCCCTCGTCAGGTCTGAACAAGCTCAAAAAGCTCAAGATCCCAAATCCCTTGGCGAACCCGATTGAGATTCCCGATGATGGAGCCGATCGTCTCCTAAGCTCTTATGGCACCCACATGGCCGTCATGGCGAAGGGGGCTTGGGGACTTTACATGCTTTTCGACTTGAGGTTTCTCGGACGTCTGTTGGTTCTGAGAGCTACACTTGTCATACTGATGAGTGTAACACAATGCAAACTAGTACGGTCCAGGGTTTCGGGGCCTGAGCTAGCTCAGGCATACTGCGTACCTGGCTCTTGACCTACAGGGGGACGAAGTCACATGCTTGGGGCTCCAGAGTTCAACTCCATCAGGCTTGCCTCCCTACGACTAGGGTCGTGGCGGCGATGACCAGCTCTTGCAACAGCCAGAACTGGCTCGGAATCAGCTCTTGACTCATGAAACCCCACGACCCTGTACTCCGCCTTCCCACCCCTTCGGTCCAGCACTCTCTGTGGCTCTGGGGCTCGACCACTAATCCGAATTCGAAGCCTGCTGTCAGGCTGTCTTCCCCAAGTTGTGCCGGCATCGCACGGCTGCTGAGCAGCTGTGTCACTGCGAAGATGGCAGCCAAAAGGCAAAACGTTGCTGCAGCCTCATTGGAGCTCAGTCTCTTGGTGGGTCATTGGATGAGGCCGGTGCTTACAGCATAGTGGACTCCGCCTCATCAATGCACATCTCCTTCAGGTGGGCGCCCTCCTGCGGAGTAGGGCCTGACCTGCACATGAGCATCGTGAGGGAAACGCGCCGGGAGCCCCCGGACAGCTGCCCTGAGCGCCCCGCAGCAAGGGGAGCTCCAGTGCGGCGCTGAGCCTGCAGATTCCCCTAAACCCCGAGCGGCCACTCCATGCCACTCCTCCCCCCCCGCCGTTTCTTTTGACTCAACTACGGCGCCAGAACGTCTCATCTAACCAACTCCGAGTCTGACAGTCTGACAGGCCCAACGTGTCCATACCGACATACCCAAAGTCAGAAAAACACGGAGGACGCATCCGGACGCATCCGAAGGGCCTCTCCAACAACAAGTGGCCCACCTCCGTGCAAGGCGCCCACGAAATCCACAGACGTGCATCTGCAATCTGGGGTACTGGAATCTTTCGAAGCTGGCAAAGATTTCTGCAATGATAAAGGTATCTTCTCCCAATCTCTGCTACGCACATCCAGGCAGAGTCGAGGCATGTCCGGCTTCTCGGGCTTTGGGGGGTTCCCTCCCCTCCGGGGGCTCTGGCCGCAGTGGCCAGCAACTGCGAGGCCATCCGGCTCAAGCACCGGGCGTAGGGCAGTCCTTCCCAAAGCTGCTGGGGGCTTCAGCTCAAACCTCCCTAGAGTCTGACCTGCTTGAGGGTGGGCCCTTCGCCCTAACTACGCTTTGTTTCAGGAGTGGGCGGCCCTGGACCACCTGAACACCCCTGAACACCCCTGAACACCCCTGAACACCCCTGTCATGGCTCGATGCAACACGTGACAAGTGAGTTGACCTGGGATCTCCTTGCGGGAGCACCTCTACCTGCCTGCTGGCATGCGTAGGACAATCAGGACACCCAAGCCCTACTGAAAGTTTCTGAAACCCATGGGCCACGTCCTTCGAAAAACAGATTCAGCAGCGAGGCGCTGGGGCTCATGTCAGCCCCTGCAGAGGGCTCCCGAGAGTTGCTCGTTGCTCCCCCCCAACCTTCCTCTCGGTTCGTCCATGGAGGCTTCATTGGCTTGCGAAGAACCCCTGCATTACATCTCTGCGCAATCGGCCAGGCAGTGCGACCAGTACGCTTCTTGCTACGTGTGAACCCTGAGGCAGGAACCCTGAACATTGGCCCGGGAAGCCCTCCGTGATTCTGGACTTGAGGTTTGGCTAGGGGATGTTAGCGGGTCAGGTGCACATGGTGCACGGAAACACAACCGCTTTTGCCGGCCCGCCTCGGGCGCACAAGTCCGTGCAAATCACAGCAGGGACGCGGGCAATTCGGGCCTTGGAGCTTGGTCGATGGCAGCCTACTCAGGCTCTGCCAGGATAGTTAAGTACACTAATGTACACTACTTACAAGGCAACATCAGGAAGAGAAATCACTACTGAAAGATTTCTGCGAGCAGTCCCTGACATTCCCCCACCCTCCTGCCAGCTTGAAGCTTCCCAACCCCCGGAAGCGAGACCAGAGCCGCCCACCACGATGGGCTCAGTGGCGTACCACCTCAAATCCCACAGGTACAGGACTGGGGGCCTGCGTGCGAGTTGTAATTGTAATTGTAGTAACCAGCCCCTTCCTCTCTTATCCCATCTGCGAAGGCGACTAGCAGGGATGACTGGCCGCATTCTTAAACAAGCAAAGGCAGAGAGTCCAATTTTCTGCATTGGCACCTGCGATTCGCTTTGCTGCACCCGATGGCATGTTAGAAGGATCAGCAAGGGTGTGTGTGGGTGTGTGGGTGTGGGTGTGTGGGTGTGTGGGTGTGTGGGTGTGTGGGTGTGTGTTGAAGCTTGAGGGCCTGATGGGCCAAGCGGACGACTGATACGCATGGCAAGTTTGTGTGGGGCGCTTGTGAGTCACTATCAAAAGTTCAATGCAGTTGCACTAGGATCACTGGGATCACCAGGATGGCTTTCTGCGCCATGCCTTGCCCTTTTTGCGAAGCTGTGGAGGAGCTCTACAGACTTGGTGTCCACCTTGCTTGCGACTCCCGCCGGGTCGCTCCGCGGCTGACACAACACTACATGTTCAAATGGTTGGACGGTTAGGATGGTTAGGATGTCTAGGAGTATCAACATGAATGGAAAACAACCTAATCTGAAGCAAAGATCACTGACCTATGCGCAGCATCTCGGTTCGGCCACTACAGCAGCCATCCGACATCACCTCAGCGACAAAAGAAATTTAGAGCTCTGGTCTCCATCTCACAAGCTTGGAACTCTCTGCTCTTGCGCAAGGGGTCCTAGGCTCAGGGCGTAAGGGAATGCCGGGTGTTGTGCCATATTCTCCGAGAAAGAGATGCGAATGTCTCGAACTGCACATAAGGAGTCTTCCAGAACAACACGCGCAAGTGGCATCGACTGCTGGACAAGTCGACTGACGCTTTGCCGACCACCACGTTCCGAATGCGCACATGGACTGCATAGCTCGGTACGCACACTCTGACATCTTCGGCAAACGTCATGCATTGAACACCGCGTCGTGCTCTGACACGTGCCACAATTGAAGCAGCAGCCAGGGTGAACCAATGCACAGCGTTGGTTGCAGGATTCTGCCATTGCAAGCAGCTGCATTTTCTTGCTCCGAACACGCACGTGGGCGCGCGCGCACACACACACACACATTCACTCTCTCACTTCTGCAATATGTCAATAACCTTTGCATTCATCAAGATGTTTCTCCCTTAATGTTCCTCCTACAATGCCGGCGCTATAGTACCCCTCTGACAAGAGCATCTGCAAGCGGCATTTGTCCTCTGTTGTCGCAAATTCTCTGTGGGATGCCTAGGCAAGTCATTAACAGCCACTTTTTTTGCGGCCAATGCTCACTACTCACTCGTGGAAGGTAGATAATCGAGATGATAGTTTGCGGGGCAGGCTGCGCGAACTGCTGGTGGCCGTGTCATGAACCATGAGTTACACGACTTCAACGACTTCAGTCTGAAGGAATGCGTTTTCATCCGGCACTTCATATCCTGTTGGCAGGCGGCGTGGACACGCCAAGAGCTGCACCTGGGAATGTTCTCGCGTCTTCGCAGGGGGGGGCTTTCTCTCGAGGGCTGGGGGCTAGCTGCCTGGTCATCAACGTTTGCCAAACGAGCGTGCCCCACTATCCCAAATGAACAATGGCCACACTTTTGCTCAAACACTCAGCTACTTACAGCTACTCTCCGGCCCTGCCTGGATCATCCGGCCGGGTCGTGGTCCCTGTGCTCTCGCCGAAGTCGCCCGTTGTGGCCGTCCCTGGAGCGGATGTCGTTTCTTTGGCTCCTTCAAGGGCTGGTGAGCTGCTCGGCCCATCGCCTGGGCCATCTGCATCTTTGTTTGTTGAGGAATCTGCCTTGCCAGTTGTCTGCTCTAACTCTGACGTGGAACTGGAAGCATCTCCTTGGCCGGCTCCCTGATCGTCCCATGACGTTGTCACCAGAACCCCTCCCGCACTCGAGGTGGACGGTCCGGGCTGGATCTGGGCCGCTGTAGTAGACAACACGTCTCCGTCTCCTGCTTCAACAGAAAGCTGCTGGCCGGTCGTCTCTTCAGCTGCTGTGGACAGCTTGTACCCTGCCTCAAGAGGCTCAAGAGGGTTCTGCTGGCCAGTCGTTTGGTCCGGTGCTGCCGTGGAGAGCTCGTCTGGCGCCTCAGTCGCTTCCTGGAAGCTAGTCGTCTGCTCTACTGAGCTCACTGTCGTGGACAGCACGGCTCCTTCCTCGCTCGCAACCTCTGCGCCTTTTGATGTCGTAGGTGGATTAGGCGGCTCGCCCTTGGCCTCAGCCAAGGCCTGCCGGCTTGTCGTGTGCTGGTCTGCTGCTGCGGTGAATGGGTCGTCAAGAGGGGCCTGACTGGTCACATTCTGGTCCAATTCTGTTGTGGATGCCTCGCGTCCTGTGGCACCTGCTCCCGGAAGACCAGCTGCCGGTGCAGTTGTCTCTGGCTCCAAATTTGGACTGCTTGAGGTATCCGGAAATGTTCCAGTGGTTGGCTGGTCGCCTGCTGTGGTCGACGTTTCCTCACCTGGGCCGTGCGGAGTGCCTCCCTGCTGGCCAGCCACTGGCTCATTTCCGACTGTTGTCGATGCTTCGTCGCCTGAGCCGTCTTCAGCCACAGGCTCATTGCCCGCTGTCGTCGATGCTTCGTCGCCTGAGCCGTCTTCTGCATTCCCGTTTTGCTGACCAGCCACTGGCTCATTGCCTACTGTTGTCGATGCTTCGTCGCCTGAGCCGCCGTCTGCATCTCCGTTTTGCTGACCAGCCACAGGCTCATTGCCCGCTGTCGTCGATGCTTCGTCGCCTGAGCCGTCTTCTGCATTCCCGTTTTGCTGACCAGCCACTGGCTCACTGCCTACTGTTGTCGATGCTTCGTCGCCTGAGCCGTCTTCTGCAGCAGCCACGGGCTCATTGCCTGCTGTTGTCGATGCTTCGTCGCCTGAGCCGTCGTCTGCATCTCCGTTTTGCTGACCAGCCACTGGCTCATCGCCTGCTGTTGTCGATGCTTCGTCTCCCGGGCCGTCTGCTGAATCGTCGTCCCCCTGCTTCTGACCATCTGGTCCGTTCGATGCATCACCACCCCCGTCCGCTGCATCACCATCCCCGTCCGATGCGTCATGTCCGTCCGATGCATCACTGTGTGTGCTAGTGCCTGCAGGGTGATCAGCTTGGCCAGCAGGTGCATCTCCATTGCCGTTCAAGCCCGTGCCTACTTGCGCAGGGCCCAGCGTAGTCACTGTCTTTCCTGCATCGATCTTCGGCCCCGCGGATGATGGACCGCGCAGAGAAGGTGGCAGGCTGTCCACCAGTGCAAGGTTTTCGGTCGTCCTGATGGGAGGGCGCGAAGTCTCCGCTGGACGCACGTACTCGGCGCTGCCAGGGAACATGGTCACCTGAGGATGTTCTAACTGGAGGAGGCTTGCAGATTTGAAACAGCCTACTACATATCTACACGCTCAAAGGACACTGCAATGCCATGACCCAGACCTTGATGAGAACCATGCCCACCACAAGGACACAAACGACTGCCGCGGACATGGTCCGACAGTCCGCCTTGATCCCAAAAGGCAAGAGCTCATCTTCAATGTCCCTGCCAGGTGTTGGGCGATTTCGGGGCCACCTCCCCCTCAGCAAATCCGTCTCCTCATCTTCGTCCTCGTACTTTCCGAAGTGCTGAGGCTTGGGGGCCATGCCTTCATGACCGCTTCACTTGCGCCATCCTGGGGCCTCCCCCAGCTAAATGTTCTCTTGATCCGGCAGAAAGGCTTCGCATCACGGGAGCGACATGTCTGAATCAAAAAACAGGCTGACTTGGCTCCACTTTATGTGCTAGAGTTATGTGCTCATTGAAACGCCCCGAAGTGCTTCGGCTCAGCTCCGGACCGGAACCGTGGGACCGTGGGAAGGCGCGTCTACATCCTCCCTCTTGGAGGAACACCGAGAGAGGCTTCAAAAAAAGGTGCTCTGAAATGGCTTCGGAACTGCTTTGAAGATGCTGCAAGATTTCAATGCTGAACTTCAGAAGGGTTTTGGACGGGCCTGGGAGCCCCCACCTCCCAATAGGCAGCTGCGTGAGGTGAAGCATCACCACACCCAGAACCTCCTCAAGGGACAAAGGCGGAGCGCTTTCTCTCGAGGGCTCTGTGACCTTGCGGCTGGCTTTGCGTCTGGCTTGGCATCTGCCTTTTGCGTGGTTTCCACTCCGGTCCTTCAGCACGTCATCGCGCCAGTGGCCCAAAGGAATCAGCACACAGCAAGCCTTACAGGAGCAAGAGAGAGAGAGAGAGAGAGAGAAAAAAAAATAAAATAAAATAAAAATAATGGAGGGAGATGCTCTTGCTGCACACAGAAACCGTGACCATACCCTCTCCAGGTGGAATTCGTTCGAACCATAAAACTACGTCTCATGGACCGGCGACAGAAAGAAGGGGAAACGGCGTATTCCAGCAGAACCGGAACCTCTTTGGAAGCAGTTGTGTACGGTATCCCTGGCATCTCTTGAGTCGAACATCCAAGACATGAGGTTGCCCCAACAGCCCAGCCTCCTTATACCAAAACCATCTGCACCCGAACTCAAAGAGGAACCCCTCGTGCAAACCAGTGCGAATATAAAGGCCATCAACCCTAGATTGTGCAGTTGGATCGCGACGCCTGGATTTCCCTAGCATTCTGTTCCCTGTTGAAACCCCACTATACCCCAGATGGTCCCGCACCAAAAGCAGGAGGCAAAGCGGATCGGCCGTGAGCTCCTCTGCACGCTGAAAGACCCGAAGAGTTGGCTGGAAGCTGCAGCTAGCCCCGAAGTTCCCCAAAGAATTTACTCAGCTGACATCCAATCCGCCGAAGGCGCTTTCTCCACCTCCTGCTGCCCCGATCCCTGCGCTCCTCCAAGGCAGCCTCCGCAGCACCTGGAACCCGCGAAAGAGAAAATCATGATCATTAATCATTAATCATTAATCATTAAAACGAATCACAGACAGGGGACAAAAGGAAGCAACAAGAAGACCTCTACGAGTTTTGTTGTTAGAGGGTTTCGGCATCAAGGGCCTCTCGAGTCAAACACAGAGAAGCCCGAAAGCTTGCACGCCATAAAACGACAAGAATCCCGTGCTTCCGCACATCCGGCCTGGAACGTCGGCCAGGTGCATCGCCAAAAGCTGCGTTACGGACATTTTTCGGATCTCACCGTTCCTCTTTGAGGGGAGAAGTCTTCTTGTTGCCACCCGCCTCGCTGCCCTGTCAGTTCATGACTCCCAGGCTGTTCACGAGTACGGGCCCCTCGGTCCGCTTTCGGTCAAATAGGGGCTTCTCTTGGCTTTCTTGGCGCTTGCACAGACTTTTGTAGATTGGCCACACATGCTTGGCGACCTGACCGTGCAAGGCTGCCAGCTTCAGCCGAAACGGCAAGGACAAACGAGTTTGGCCATCCAACTAATACAGCATGTCGCAGCCATGCAGCCCTGTTCGTGACGAACCAAGGCAGCGGCACCATTATGGAAGGTAGTATGCTACTTCGTCATGAAGCATGCCTCGCTTCTTTCTTGGGCGCTTCACGCTGTCGAGAAGTATTGTTGAAGGGTGCTCGCGTTCAGACCTGCAAGTCCGGGGTCGGATCTAAGGTGTCATCACAACACGGAGTAACTGAACATGAGGTCTACCAACAAAGCCTACCCTCGTAGTGGAAGCGAGGGCCATGGGATGAGGGTTCGTTTGCGCAGCCCACTTCCTTAAACGGTGCTGACATTCTGTCCCTTCGTTGAATGAGACACGTGCCCTGCCTTCGCACAAGCCTTCACATGCGAAGAAGCTGCGCGACCTGCATTGCGCAGCTTCAAGGCGACAGAAACTCGTCGACTGAAAAGTGTTCCACACCCCATTTCAGGCCCAAGCTCCGCATCTCCAAAACCAAAATCCAAATTCTGAAGTAGACTTCCAACATCCCCACACTACAGCTAGCAGCCGTGGAAGCCATCCTACCTTCTTCGGACGGGCAACTCTCCGTAGAATTCTCTGGGGGCGGCCACTCCAAGGGATACTCGGCTGGCTTGAGGGAGGGCTCTCCCTACAGATACCCGGAGTCTCTGCAGGCTTCTCTGAGCGAAACGCTGAACAAAAGAAGTAGCGACCAGGACGAGGAGTGCAAAACATCAAGCAGCCAAAAAAAACACAAATAACAATAGCAGCAAATACAGTCATACTACTAACGATAGTACTAACGATAACAACAATAACAATAATGTAATAAACCTTCAAGGGCCCCCTGCCCGATGGCAGCTCCGCCGAGCCAGGCTTCCACACGCCACTTGCCGGCCGCTGGCGAGTCGGCCAGGTCCCTCAGTGAAAGAAACTGAAAGAGAGTGCTTTTAGGGGGGGGGGGGGGGACCTTCAAGGCTTGGGCGGCTTTGGGATCCCTCAAACGACCTAGAGGGCCTGCAAAATATCGCACACCTCCAATTCTGCTTTACCACCAGCGCGAAGCCCTCTGAGGCCCCCCTTGAGTGGGCCGCTGCGGGAGCCGGGACCACGAAAGCAGCTGGGGCCTGCACTCGAGACGCATCACCCTCTGGCACCAAGGCAGTCTCGTGAACTGGTACAAGTACAGGATAGTACGGGTAAGCGCTGCAGTGAAATTTTACAAGCGCGAAGAAGCTTTTGACCCGACACCTGAAGGGGGAGACCGACGAAGCAGATCGACCGCTCGGGCTCCTCCACAGCACCTGGCTGAAAAGCGGTTCAGCGCGGCTTCAGTGCATCCATGACTTGTGAGAGATCAGTGCTCCGTTGGGGCGAAGCACCCGGGTCCCTGTAGGATTGCAAGGCAACAACCCTGGGTCCACAAGACATGCTCAGGATTTGTGGCTGTGGATGCCCCGCATTGGAAAGATGCCTGCATCTCTTCTGCTTCTGCCGCATGGAAGTCTCTAACCCACATGAGGTAAGGCTAGCCCCCAGCTGCACATCCAAGTCTACGTTACGGCTACACTTCGGTTGTGAAGGTGCACCACACGGCCAACACAAGAATCCATGGAGCCTCAAGTGCACTCTGCAGAACGGACTGTATTCAGTAGCACTGTGGCTATATTCCATGTAGGGCAGTTGCTTCACAAGAACTCTACGAAGTGTCAGTTTCCTCAAGTCCCTCATCACCCTCTTTTGCACCAACCCCCACATGCTTCGCCCTGAAATCACCCAGCTCGCCTCCAGTTGCTGCGAGCCCTGGGCCCAAGGGGCTGTTTTCACTCAAAACTGTGGGCCCACCTCTTGTGAAACTTACAATGGTCATCAAGACCAAGGGCTTCGCTGGGCAACAGCGAACTTGAAAGCGAGGCCGCTGCAAACCCCAGCTCGCAGACCCAGGCCAAAGGAGTGCCCGAAGCCTCGCCTCCGTGCCATCCTCGCCACCCCGCACAGCTGCGTGGGACCAGTAAAGGACCACATCGACCTGACCTCCAGGGCTCCATCTGTAGCTGCCATGCCTTGTGTAGAGTGCCTGAAGTGCAACTTGGAAGTGAGGCCCCGACCCAATGCTTCCACGGGAACAACCTCAAGGCTTGCGATTGAGAAGAGCACCTTTCTTGAACAACCTAACGTGGGGCGCGCTGCCCGCAGCGTTCACTTGCAGCGTTCACCAAGGTTTTGAAAGCTCACTCGGATGGGTCTGTGTGACATCTGGGCAGGTGCAGGGTTTGGAGCGCCGAGGCTGTGCCGAGACTTAACCACAGCAGGGCAGTTCAGGGTCGCAAGCCATACGTAAAGCATCAATCCTTGGTCCAACTGCGAATTCATCTTCTTCAGTGTCGGTGCCCAAGCCACGAGCACAAGTGGATCGTTTCATAGACGAAAAGCAAGCGCGCCTCCAGCCCCTGGTGTGTCTGTACAATGGTCGGGAGTGCCAAGATAGCTCTTGTACCTAAGCCTCCCTCCATGTAAGGGTCGCGAATAGTGTCTGATCACCTGTACAGCACGTGCGCATTGCCACGTCTCTTTGAGAGGACGCAGCACTGTATATCCCAGCATCGCTAAGCAATCCAAGGGCATGTCTCTCCGAAAGCCATCTTGGCCTCCTTCTGCAAGCCTGTGGCCAGAGTAGCAAGGCCCCTGGCCTCTTGTGACAGCGAGAGTCACAGCGTGCACTAAGTGAGCACGAGCCGCCTACGCTCGTTTAAGGCACAACGTATGTCAAGATTTTAGGTTATGGGCTGCAGTCACTCGCCTCACAAGAACGCCTCTCTCGCAAACATCCACTGCGTCACCACAACAGGCTGCATGAATTCCTGAGCAACGACGTGTCCAGCGTCTCGGGGTGTCTCTGGAGCGAACATGTTGCGAGCTGTGACTGATACAGCACCGGCTACTGACGCAGACTTTAAATCCACTTGCAATCCAGGTGTGACGGGAGGCTCGGGGCGGATCGTCCCTCGTCTACCAGAGAAGCCAGCAGCAGCTGCTTCCCCGACCTTAGATGACAGAAAGAATCCCTAACAAGCAGTTCAGGATTTGTTTTGCGAGAAAAAGGTGTGTCTGCGAGGCTTTGTCATCCGACAGAAATCGCACGAAAAAAAGGCTGGACCAACAAAACATGCCCTGCACAACGAAGCTGCTCTGTCCAATCGGCACATCCATGGTTGCAGTTGCACGGTTGGTTGCCCACGCAAAACAAAGCGACTGCGGTACACACACACACATTGCGTGGAACGGTAGGCCAGCTAAGCCTCATGTCAGTCACAATTCTGTGCTGAGTCGCTGTCGCATCGGTCACGCTGCTGCGAAGAGCCTTCAGGGACACTGTGAAATCGCGCAAAGTTGCACTGATGCCCAGGTAGACCCCAAACAGTACAAGACAACGACACGCACCACAAGTGACTATGGTAGGCGGACGACGAACCCATCGAATCCACGTGCAGGCCGGGGCACGTCACCAACCAGGACCCTTTACATTCAAAACAAGACCCCGAGAGTGGGGCGCACACTGTTTGAGTGAGTGAGTGAGATAGTGAGTCAGTGTCGACTGCCTACCATCCGCGTTCCTCTCGATTTCTCAAGGGAGCTCCGATGAACGTCATCGCCCCCCTCCGCCACAGAGTTCAAGCGAAAGACTTTAAAGAAAAGAAAACATCCGGGCACCTTTTGCGGCACTGGATAAGAGGGCAGAAAGTAGGCTTGAAGCTACAGCTCTGGAAGCCACAGCATTTCCAGATGTTGGGGCAGCGTGACGAGGTGGCTGGTCGTGGAATCACGGGGGCACGACGCCATGGACGGGATGGCAAGGAGGCTCCTGGTGGGCGCACAATGCGGATCAATCGTCGCGAACGTCGTAGAGTGGGGGGGATGCCAGCCTCACGACGAGCGAGCTTCTTCCACCATTCATCCAAGGGTGGTATCTCCCGTCCTGGCCGATGCGGGGTTGGACAACAACGAGAAGAACTTTGTCATGACAGCCTTGGTAGATGTCTTCACGCCCCAGAGCACGGAGAGCATCAGGGGTCTCAGCCACCGCTGCCGCACTCACATCCGCAGAGGGCGGCGGCACTACCGCACTTACCCCAGCTGCGGCAGGCGGGGACAAGGGCTACAGGGGCTGCAGCGATGGCGATGCAGGCGCTTGAATCTACAGGTTTGGAAGCCACAGAAAATCCGGATGTCCCGCCTACGCCTACGGCAGCTACACGTGTTGCAGAGATGGCGACGCAGGTGCTTGAAGCTACAGCTCTCTGGATACCACAAAGAATGTAGATGTCCTGCCCACACCTACAACAGCGACAAAGGCTGCAAAGTTGGCGACGAAGCTACAGCTGCAGTCCGTATCGGAGTGGGACAGAACTCCATCAGAGCAGTAGGAGACGTGGATCATGGACAGCCAATCACAACCTGTGCCGGGAATACGTAGACTGCACGCAGGAATGAAAAACAACAAAAACAACAACTGTTTTGACGAGCTGCAAGATGGATCAGAAGAAGATTAGGATACTCGCCTGCGCCTACAGGAGCTACAGAGTCTGCAGAGATGGCGACGAAGGTGCTTGAAGCTACAGCTCTGGAATTCTGGAAAATAGATGTCCCGCCTACGACACAGAGACTACAGTCGCTGCTGCAGAAATGGCTCTCGGAGACGCGATCCCACACGATTGCGCGGATATTCGGCACCTTAAACCTGTCGGCACCAATTGGTTAGGCGTGGTGGTGGACGGACAGCACGCGCCGAGGCAACTGGAGGAGCTACCAGAAGCGGACGACGAGATGCAGCAGCCGGGTGCAGAAGGGCGACGTGGTGGAAATGGATGACGAAAAGAGCCGACGGCGTGAACAACATGCATGCATTCCAAGTGCCGGAGCTGCTTACTTTTGGCCGACAGCCAGCAGATGTCCCGCCTGCCAGAAGGAAAGCCACGCAGTCTTTGAAAAGCTACAGCTTTGGACGCCACGGAGATAAATGTCTCGCCTGCGCCTACAGGATCTACAGTGGCGGCAGAGATGATGGCTACAGAAGCCGCAGAGATGGCGGCGAAGGGAAGGGCAGAAAAGGCCAGAAAGCTAAAGTGTGAGAAGCGGATAGTGTTTAACATGTATACGGGCAACTGGGCAACACGGGCATGTGGAGCCTTCAACCACCTGGACACGCAGGTGCCGTGAACTACATGCAGGCGAAGGAAGTGTTCGAAGCGGACGCCTGCTTACATGGCACTGTCGCCCTAGCAGAGGAGCACAGGGGGCAGGTGCTCATCGAGAAAGTTCCCTTAGTGCCGCCTCCAGGGTCACCAACCCCCGCTAGTCACAAAGCTCCCACTCCCTGCAATCTGCTAGGGCGGAGGGCACACTGTTTGGGGAAGAATGGTCTGCAAACGCCTGCAAAGCCTCCCCTCCAATTCCAAGGTCGCGGCACAACGGAAAGCCTGGCGCTTAACAACCTGACGTGCCTTTGTCCCGAGACCTTTAGGGCCATGTGCAGGCTTGAGTTCAGAATTCTTGCATTTGACATGAATGCCCACCTTCCCAGCACCTACACCTGCTTCCCGAACCCCAGGGAAGACACGCCTGGTCAATGACATAATGATACACCATTTGGGACAACGACAACGTTACAACCTAGTCTCTTCGGCATTGAGCACCAGGCCGGGCCTTCGACCATCTTGCAAGTAACTGCCCCTAAAAGGAAGCTCGCCAGGACCTTGAAGTCCTCCGAAGCTTTGGCTTCAACAGTTGCGCAGGCTTGTGCAAGAAGGCTCTACACCTGGGTTTTGATCCCTCCGCCGAAGCGATCAGGGCTTCGGCGATTGCAGATTGTAAAACATTGCAAGTCGTAGGCATTTGGAGCTGCAACGTTCGCGGCCACTTCCTGCTCCTTTCGACTTCAAATGTGTGACCGAATACTTCCTTAGGCGCACACAGAGTTGTTCAGGGGCTACTAGACTTCGTGTTTAGTCCTCGTTCTGAAAGTTGTCTTGGGTCTACGGATGCAGGTACTCAGTGCAGGGTTGAGCGTTGAGGAAGGGTTGAGGGCAAGATTCAGACTACAAAGCAGGGCTGTGCTTTGAGGGAGGTGAGCTAAAGATTGAGTTCAGGATTCAAGAGTGCAGGGAGGGCTGGTTCCTTCCAGGGATACGCTAGACTTTCGCGGAGCTAGACTTTCGCGGAGCTTTCGCGGAGCTTTCGCCAGTCTTTCACTACATATTGCCTCCTGGAAAAACGGGCTTCCTAAAGCTGGGCCTGGTGTTTGTTGACTTTCGTCAAAACTTTTCACCAAACAGTTTCCTTTCGCCCGCCCGCTCCCGAATCTTTAGCGGACGCTCTACATAAAATGCTTACAAGGACTTTAGATCAACACCCTCTGAGTTTGTGGGGGAGGAATGCACGTCCTGAGCAGCTGCGCATTGGCTGTACTCTCCACCGCCTACGCAGATGGGACCTCAGTTCTTGAGGTGCCCCCCAGATGTGAGCTAAAGAGGTGCAATCTGCGCAAACACCAAAGTCCGAACCATCCGTCGCAACCTCTTCCCCCGTCACCAAAAACTGTCTTTCAAGACGGCTTGGGCCAGGGCATCTGCTCAAGATGCCAGCGCCAGTCAGAAAGCCAATGGAGGTCGCCGCCAATGCGATTGCAAGGATAAAGTGCAGCCTTGAGAAAGTGGACGCTTCGGCCACGTGTAGTTCTGGCGTAGCTCAACACTGGCACATGGGGCAATGTGACTCATGCATCACCTCACATCACCTCTCCAAAACACCGCCTCCCTTGAAGTACGAAGCTACTGGTCTAGGCTCCGATGGCCCGAAATTCCGCCGAACTCCTGTGGCTGAATGAGAAACAGGCACGACGATCCAACTTCCAAACCCAGCGTCATACTGAAAGACAGGGCGTCACTCTCGACACACCTGAGCAAGTTCATCACCTGCGACGCGGGAGCTCGTCCAGGCCCCCGCCCACCGCCAAACAAAGAAAAGGACGCACAAAAAACAGGCCAGGCCTTTTCGCGGAGGAGCCTTACGCACCCAGACGCCGGCGGGCTAAGTGAGCCCCAAGTGAGCTCGAGCTGAGAGCCCAAACGATAGCCACATAGGGGGGCACTTATATGTCTTTTTTGATGCTCGGACTTTTCACTTTCGAGGCCATGCGCAACTCGGTTTGGTTCGTCTTCGGGTTCGGTGGATGGCCTAAGCCCAAGGTTCCAGGCAGATCGTTCTCTATTTCCCCGGAAGACAAAACAGGCATTGCCCAGTTCATGGACATGTCTGTGCAGTTGCAGGGAATGTCGGGACATTGCTTGAAGAACAGCGAATGCGGATAGAAGGTCCCCCTGATACAAGAGCCGAAGACGTACATGCCCGTGCCTCAAAGGCTACAAATGTCTCTGATGTTTTTGACCCGGGTCGCCATAAGAACTGGGGCCGGCGCAGAGACCATGTCGAAGGAAAAGTGCTCCGGGTTCCAGCCGCTACCCACCTGTAGCTGCGGCTGCACGGATTCGCATGTAAACAGCAACCCATACACCCCCATGGACCATGGCGCACGAGTGCTGATGAAAGCCGAGGCCACGCAATCCCCCGCCCCCCCCCAACCTCAAAACCCATTCCCAACCTGTAGAAGCACCTGGGATGCCCACCCGCAATGCAGCGAGCAAAGGCGACCTGAAGAGTGCACCGCATTTGACCATGTGCTGCGACCGTCCTTGAGAGGTCTGCATCAAAACAATTCAAGGCACTTCTGAATGCGACATTGCGGCTAAACATGCTGAGAGCTGAGGGCGACAATATTTGAGCACCAGCTCATGGTGACATGCCGCCACACTTGCAAGTTCCTAGTGCACCTGCTGACAAGCAGGGACTCAACCAGTGACAGCTGGATCTGTGCAAGGCCGCTATTCTTCCACAAAGCCAGAAGCCTCCAGACTTTTCAGTTCCACCCACCAGATCTAGAACGGAATGACGGCTGTAACGAACCTCGAGCCCGTGACCTCGAGGACTGGTGGACACCCTTACAACCATGCCTCGAGGTGGCCGATGCGTTCAGGGCCTCCCCGTGCCGCATGATGCGCTGCGCGATGCTACACAAACAAACTCATGGCCCTTGCACATTACATTGCAATACATTGCACAGCTGCACTTCCTGTCTAAGTCTCTCAGGGCCTATGTGCTCGGAACGGCATAAATTCACGGGGCTCGGCCTCTGCTGGACGAAACGCGAGCTCTTCCAGCACCTGACAGGCTGGGGGATTTCAACCTAGGGTTTTTTTGGGGAAATGCTGGGAGTGTGCAAATGTTGAAGTTGAAGAACTCTGCTGCTATGACTGGCGGGGCGAGCAAGCCTTCTCTCCGATAACATGCCCTTCCCCACCCGCACTCCTCGACTCCAAGAGAAGCAAGTTTTGGCTGACCTCCTGGGGCCCGTGCTGCCCGCCCCCGCACCCGACATCGCCGGGCCGGAAGCAGCTCCTGCTGTGCTTGGCGCCGAAATGGGCCGAAGCTTGGCCCCCAAAACCCTCAAGGAAACCTGAGACCCTCATTTGACCCAAAGCTCCTTGGACAGCACAGCGCACGGGAGGGCACATGAGGCCCTGTAGCGCCTCACTGCAAAAAGGGCGGCGCGCCTTCTCGGCATGAACTTGTTTGCGTGAACCCCTCTATGAAGGCCCACCTTTTCAGCTTGGACAAAGCACATTTGTACACGCAACAATGAGGATCAATGAGGATCAATGAGGATCAATGAGGCTTTCCAGCTGAGGCTGAGGGCCTTTGTGCGAGGAACCCACCTAGTTCGAAAAGCCCCCTGCACGCAGCACCAGGCTAGCACCAGGCTTTTGCACGGGGCCCCAGGCTGCATACCAAAGTAGACGCCGTCGCGCGGCGCCTCCTTCCATGCCTCTCAGGGCGACGCTGCTCTGTCCCCAGATGCTTCTTAGCAAGGTCCTCTGCTTATCTCTGACTGTGTTGGGTTCTTTGACTGGCTGCGCAGTGCTGCGCAGGAGCATAGCTGTAAGTGGGCTCTGGGAAGCACTCCCAAAAATCGCTTTTTGCGTTGAAATACATCTCATGGAACGCTGGGGGCGCACCGCAACCTTCTCTGGCGCAAGGGCCTCGCAAGGCAACACTAGGCCTACAATGGCACAGTGGCAGAGCTCAGCGTTCTGGAGCAGAGACGAAAGAACTTAAAATTTGGGGGACAAGAACTGCACCGACACTCACCCCTGGCAAACCCTTCATTGCGGAACTTCGCTAAGCATCGGAGGGAAGGCCCCGGCCGAAGTAGTTGCTTGAAAGAGCGCCTGCAAAGGCTCGGGCGGCCATGGTCATCAAACGGAGGAATACGCAGGGAACTTGGCTGCAGATGCAAGGACAACAGAATGGTCAGGCAACCCGTTAGAAACTGCTTTGTAGCGTGTTGTCCACACCATATTCCATCAAAGCCTGCTACTCCAAACCGCGAGATGCCAGGTTACCAGGACTTGCCAGCTACAACGGGCACACAACCAGAAAATTACCAAAAGCTCGCGTGACGCAGGCCTCCCATGACCCGGAACTTGAGTTGCAAGACAACCCACGACTCCAAACAGCGCTTCAGCTTCCACAACTCAGATAGCAAATACGATCTCTCGGAGCCTGCACCATTGTAAAACAGAATCATTCTTGGGACCGAATTCATCACCAATTCTGTTTCTATGGGACCAATCTTGCTAAGTACCAACCGCCACGAGCTCAAGAACCGCAACACCCGAGAAACCTAGACCCTGCGGTCACCTTGAGCCACGCCAGACGCCTGGCCGCCTTCACCGGCAGCCAGGGACCTAGACCAGAATGTTTGGGCTGCCGTCTCAGGACGCAGGGTTGAAGCTTAGAATGGTGCAAAGATAAAGGATTAACGAAATCACGGCATATCACAGCCAAATAAACCGACAATGACCTGATGTTGACTGAGCCCCTGCATGTGTGTGGTGGTGCCTGCACTGCCCCAGGCGACATCAGCGCTGCGGCCATCAATGGCGGCATCGATACGATCCTGCTGAAGCCGCTTGGCCCACGGCCCACGTGGCTGTTTACGTGCGTGTGGGGTTAAAGGTTAAAGGTCCTCGAAACAAGGTGTGCGCATTCCGCCTCTCGCGACTCGGGTATGTTGATTTGAGCTCGAGGCACCACCTGCTGGTTCCCCCGAAACCGGAGCCAAACACCATGTACTGGTGCCCTGAAGCCCGAACCAAACACCATGTACTGTCCAACTAGCAGTGGGTATCTCTTCTCTGCTCGTATCAGAACCGAACAGAACTCTCGTCATTCATCGAAGAAAAAGCACGCAACTCCGAGAAAGATGCTACCGCTACCTCAACAAAACTCTTACGTGGATCTTCGCGAGGCTAAAGAATCGGACCCCTTGTCCTGAAGAGCTAGCGTCAGGTTGTTGTCAAATTTCCGTGCGAAAAAGACAGCCATGCCTTTGCCTGCCAAGGAGTGCCGGCATTCCAGCGTATAATGTTCACGAAATTCAATGCGGAACAAAGCCGGGGGCTCTCGAACCGCTGTGAGATTGGAGCTGCCAGGACCTGCCTTTGGCCTGTAACAGAACTGGACTAAAGGTGCAGTCCCAACAGGATTTGGAAATCATCTTGTACCCTAGGCAGTCCATCTTGCACTGCTCAATTCCAGCCCAACCTCCCCGAATCTCCCCAAAGTTGCCGGGGCACTTTTCACCTCGGCCAGCAGAGGCCAGAAGCTCTCGTTGAGGACGGGTGGCGACAGCATCTTCAGCTCCTAACTTCGAGCAGCTTCGCTGAGGGGCTCTGCACTTTCCAAAGGTTCCTTTGAGGAATTTTCCCTGGTGAGGGTTTAGCGCCTAGGGGATAAAGGCAATTTCCCGGAGACGCAGGCTGCCAAGAAGCAGGCCCCGCTACCTCGGGTGACGAGGCATCTGGGGCCAACCGAGGCCGATCCTCGGGTGAAAGGTAAGTTCAGAGCTTGGGGGACATTGGGGGCTGCCTTCCTTGCTCGGTCAAAAAGCAAACTGCTTGCGAGAATAGGCCAGAGACATAGACATCAGCCCGGGATCCCAGATGTGAAAGCCCCAGCGGACATGCCGGTGGCAGAAAGGGCCTGGGGCAAGGTGCACAGCAAAATTGCAGGTGGCTTTGCATCTTTGGGGTCGCTTCGGTCGCGGCGACCCCTAGGCTTGGAGTTTGAAGCTTCAGGACACGTCGGAGTCATGAGTCGTGCAGATGCGCTTTCCATACCAAGGCGGCGACTGTTCAGCGACATCGTCCTCAGCCAAGCCCCCTAACATGCGCATCACTGTGCCAGAGCTGCCAAACAAGACCTGGGTCCAAAAGCTTATCCGACAGGAGCCGAGCCACTGGAAAAACTTCTCGTCAGGTTGCTGGAGGATGCCTTGATGTGGCATTGCTTCAGTCGAGAGATTGTTCGACGGTTGGGTGCTCAGGCTTTGGGGCTTCCATCACGGGCATCTGCTGTGGGGACTCAAAACACTTTCACCCAAGACATCCCACGCAGCCAAAAACACCCTGCTCAGCATGGATACTCAGATCCTCCAGTACTTGCTGCACGGGCGTGAGCGCCACGTCCCGATTTGTGTCCTTGGAGTTTGGCAGGGATAGTTTCGCATTACGTCATGTTCTAAAAGTATTTTTCAACGAAACCTCAAGCAACCTTGAATAAGTTCCGCACGATCGGCCACAGCTGCTGATGCTTCCTGTATAGTCATCTAGGAGCCCCACATGGAAACAGATATCCAAAATTGGGTTCCTGCCCTTCAAAACCGAAGATGAAACCCAGGCCCGAAACCGAAAGCCTTCAGCAGAAAGTCAGAACTCCAGACAACCTCCGAGGGCTGCAACCCTCTGGTTCCTGGCATCCAAGCGTCTATGTAGTGCGCAAAGTCCCATGTGATGGCCTTGGCTGTGGCTGCAGGGGCTCATGCCTTTTTTTGGCCAAGGTATCATAAGTTTGGACCCAGAAGTCCCAAGCGACCCGAAAGCGCAACAAAGCAGAACCTCCCCCCCCCCCCCCCCCCCCCCCAAGAGCTTGCGGCGGGCGACCACCAGGTTCGGCCCCGAGGCGTGGTTCAACTCGGGGCGCCGGGGATACCTGAAGGTATGCCGGAGGCATTGCAGAGAGGCTTTGCAGGGAAGGTGCAGGAAGAGCTTGTGGCCTGACACAAGCAGAGAAAGCACTTTCTGAGGCGTTCTAGAACTTTCTGGGGTTCTCCCCTCCCCCCCGACCCGCCGGGTCTCTGGAGCGATGGAGTACAGCTCATCCTTGCACTCGTAGACCAGATACCGCCCGCAGTCACAGTCCTCTTGAACGCGTTTTGGTGCCGCATTGCAGGGCTTCAGAATTGCGCTCTGTCACTGACGGGCCAAAGCATGCCACACGTATCCACGAGATGCACGAAACTTGCACGACGTTCGACCCACATGTCACAATGCCTTCCTTCGCTCCTTGTAGGCTGAGCCGATGTTCACAAAGTTGCTGCCGTTGTTCAACCAAAGAAAACGCCGCAGGGAGGCTAGGTCCGCAACGGGATAGTCTGAGTCCTCTGCTTGGCCATGCAAAGTCAAGTGACAAGTGATAAAGTGCCTCTTGTCTCGTCAAGGCACGTATGAGGCGATGAATGAAAAGGTGCACATCGGACCCCACTCCAGAAACAAGATGATTCAGCAGCATGTTGGGCAGGCGAAGCTTCGCTTCCAAGGACATGCACTAGAAGCGGCTGCTCGGGCCACGACATTGAGGTTGATGTAGTAGTCCCACCCCTCCACCTGAGACAGGATAGCAAGCCTCTTTTAATACCTCTCCCCTTTGCTGACTTCCGAGCTCCGGTCATTTTGAAGGAGCCAGGACATACCCCAGAGCCAAACTGCAAGAGTGCTGACCTCAGCTTCCGCCTAGCCAGCATTCCCTTTAACCCTTTGACCCAAGGAGAAAACTATCCTTAGGAAAACCGCAGAGTCCTCCAAACAAAGCCAAGTGCTTCAGAGCAGCCAAAGCCTCGACAAGATTTCTTTTGGCCCGCAGAAAAAAATAGCCAAGCCGATCTCCCCAGACTCCAGCGACTGCGACTCGCATCCCAAAGGCCGTCTCTGAGCTTCCCCACGCCACCCCGGTTCACACGGTACCTGGACCTCAAGGAGACTTTGTCCTCGAGCCCCAGGCGACCGACCTTGCACACTGGATAAAGCGCTGCTGAGGCATGTGTCTACAGGTCAAACATGGTTTAAAAAACAGGTCGTCCAAGACCTATCAATAAACTCGGTGGCGTCTGCTGTGTCTGCAGAACGGGTTGCCAGTGCTGGAAGTACATGATGGTTAAGCGTCTCTGTCTATGCGCCGGAGAATGGCCCTGGCAAGCCCGCTCAGGTCGGAGCCGACTCCTCGAGCAATTGCAAGTAGTCGGGACCTTTGGATGGAGTTCAAGGGGAGTTGAGTGCCTTTGGCACACAAGGAGGCCAAGCTCAGATCTCATGGTGACATGAATGCCAGCACTGACGAGAAGCGTCCAGCGTACTGTGATGCAGCGTGTGTACCGTGCATATCAAATGTACCCCTGATGTGCCAGCTCCAGCGCCAGCTCTCGCCGGCGCGACAGCTGAGTGTCTGGCGCTTTTCGTCGACGTGCCTTTGCACATCAGCGAGTCGGGCTCATTGAGAAACGGATGTGCATGGTTTCTCTGCGCGCTAGCCGAGCGACACCAGGACGTGTCGGGAAGCAGGCGCCAAGCGCTGCAGCAATCGCCCAACCTGAGTCGGGGCTTCAGTCCTGGTGATCTTTGTCTGTTCGCGCATCATTCCAAGATTGCGGCGGCTCCTTTTGTTCGCTTCCCCGCATCGCACGGACAGCACCATCGTCCGGGCCCCGTGAGAAGAGCCGCGATCTCTTTGAGGTTCTGGAGCTCGTGGGCCGATATCGCAGGCTGGACATCACAGCAGGTCCCCAGATTTCTTCTGGCTCTAGTCCTTGTCGGCACTCGGCTTCAAGTGGGGACCGTGTGCCTTTGCCTTTCTCCACAAGACGTTCAAGACCCTGACAAAGGCCACCAGATGACACTGGCGAAGAGCACGGAGACAACACCTAGCAGATGGAGCTAAGCTATCGAGGTTATTTAGGACTCTGCGACGGACTGGCAGCATACAGGAGTCGAACATCAAAAGCTCCTTGGCCTTGGCGCCCTCGTTGCCGATGTGTGCTCACCACGCCTTGTTCAGCGCTGCACGCCACCTGGCACCATGTCCATGTCCTATGAGCGCTGCGGATGATAACAAAAACCTGCATGATTGACGTTCCAAACTCCCGAAATCCTAGACTGCAGCCGTAGCATAATATATCTAGGAAAACTCTACACCATTTGGCCCATTCCGAAACTCTCAACGTGCCTTGCTGGCGCATGTACTCCAGCACCTCGCATGGCGGACCTCCAAGTCTGCACCCCACCCCCCCCCCCCTCCGCCTCATTCAAACACTTGGCCACCGTTTCCACACCCCCTGCACCCGCACGGGGCCTTGCAGAGCTGCCTCACTGAGCACCAAGAAATCCGCTGGGTTGACCGGGTGCAGCACCGAGGCGTCCATGGGGCAGTCGCTAGGCATGCGGCGTCCTTTCGGGCAGAGGACGTGCAGAGATTGCCAAAAAGAAAGGGACATGGAGAGACGTCCTGGGTAGACCCCGGGCATAGGCTCCCGGTGCAGCGACAACGGCTCGATCCAGGCGCTCAGAGCCGCACCGGCACCCTGTGGCAAAAGCTTTTCCGACTTTCAGGGGGCTTCATTGCGACCGTCAACAAGCAGAGGGCTATGGTGGGCTTAGGTGAAAAAACAAGGCCGTTTCCCAATTTTGGGGCAAGCAAACAAGGTATACTCGAGCCGACTCGAGCCCTTGCTTTACGTCAAGGGCCTCCCATGGGCTTCTTTCGTCTGTCCCCAACTTCGGGGCTCCTGATTGACATGCCTTCATCCCTGACATGCCTCCAAGTTTCCGGACGGTCTGCTGCTAGCACAAATTCAAAGGCTTTGGGTTCGGGATGGTTCGGGGCATGCCCCCCCTCTAACTCCGACCGGATCACCCCCGTGCAAAGACACCCGACTCACCACGCACCCCAAGAATCTCAGCTCCAAGTTCGGCACGGCGCCTCTATGTCCGTCCGCAAGCGCTTGACCAAACGTTTGGAGGCCAACAAGTGGAAGACATCCTCCGCTGAACCCAAGATGCGCATCACACTCTCAACTTTTGCAACCCTTCGTCCTCCCCCGACCCCAACCCCCAAAGTCCCTCCTGCGTAAGTACCACGAAGACGAGGCTGAGCCTGGGCGCTCAATGTCAGCCTACAACCTCTGCTACGAACAATGGCAAGAACCGGAGATGCTTGGATCTGCATGGATCCGCCACTGGACGACGTTAGGGGCCAGCGTCTCTCCACTTCATTCGCGCAGTGTTTCAGGCAGCTCGATTGAGCTTCTGTGGGCAAATAACCTTCAACGAGAGGATGCTAGACTAAGCAAGGCACCCTGCCGTCTGCCAGTCGCTCTGCCAGTGGCCAAGCACCGTTCCTGGGTGGCTGCCCGTTCTGGCATTCTGGCTTGGCTTGCATTGACCGAGTAACCCAGGCAAATGCCCAACCCAACACCTGGAACCTTTTTGCCAGGAAACGAGACGCCGCATTGCCAGCTGCCTGCTCAATCTCCGACACCTTGCCCAGAAGCCTCGATTTGGAAAAGTGGAAGAGGTATGCCACAACCTGCTGGAGCCCTGTGGCCGTTACGGAAGCCTTGGAGATTCTCAGCATTGCGCAGCTTTTTTGAGATCTCTGAAGCCTACCAGGCCCAGCCCAAACCTTCGATACCATTGGAGACGAAGCCGCACAGCGACGTTCACGAAAGCATCCTGGGCCAGGGGGAGTGGCTGAGGTGGCAGCACGGCGTTGTCAGCGCCTCGCGATTTTTTGTTTCGAGCACGCTGCCACGCTTGGCCGCAGAGGAACGGGCCTCCTGGACAATGGCGAGCCAGCGGAACTGGAAGCGCTGCCTGGGAGCTCCGGTCTTGTTGCCAAGGCTGAAGCAGGAAAGCTTGCTGTGGGGCTGCCCGTCCGTGAGAGTACAGGGATCTGTTGGAAGCCAAGGTGCAAGAAGGCAAAAGCCCAGCGAAGCTGCTCCTGAGAGCGTCACCGTCAGCTCTTTCAGAGACCCCCCCCCCTTCCCTGCACATTTCTTTTGCTAGAATTGTGTCGACATCCGAACTTTCGGGCCTTGTTGCAGTTCGAGGCAACAGATACAACAGGATGCAACAGGCTTGCCGTGCGAGACCTTGACCGCCTTAACCTGCAGATTCAGCAGCCGAGGAGGGTTCGGCCGTGGTCGGCTGGCCGGCCGAAGGCAAGTAGACGATGTCACCAAACTCGGCCTCCTGTTAATGTGGTGTTATGGAATTTAAGTAATTTAAGGATTTCTTGAGTCTCAGGTCTGCGGAATTCAACCTGAAAGCTTCGGGTGTCAGAGCTCGCCTCAGGGTTGACTAGGCGCTATGACGGCCACAGATCCTGCCCCCCACGGCATAAGCACACCGCGGTCAGTACTTCAACAGCACTTCCAGTGCTCCAACTCTGGAGAAGGTTACAAGTTGAGTAGCGGGCAGAGCCTGAAGCGATAACATCGCAAGCTACCGGCTTCTGAAACAAATGCTCACTAGCATCCAGGTGCGACCCTGGACGAAGCTCATGACTTCAAACCGACAGCCTATGTGCCACCTCAGTCTTAGTCTTAACAAAGCTCAAGCGCGTTAGTCTGCCCATGTGGACACCTCGTCGGCCACATAGGGAACATCAGCTGCAGCCTCACAGGATTTGGGAGCTTCGCGTAGGCTTTGGAGCGCTAAGGCTCGTGGTTCAGGCCTTTCCTTGTTCTTCCTGCTATTCCTGCTCTTCCTGCTCTTCCTGTTCATCCTGTTCGTCCTGTTCTGCTGAAAAAAAAGGCAACACCCGGCCTCGTCCAGAAAGAATGCCCAGCTCACCGCCGCCAGGTCAGCAAGCCGGGGCAACCAAGCCATCCTCGGAGCCCCAAAAGGCCCAAGACTGCTTGGTGGCCAAGGCTTTTAGGGCTCTTTTCAATCTTTTGGGATGTTGACAGGCTCTTTTGGGCGCTTCAAGCGTTTTCGACTTTCACACACAAACGCCAGCATCGTGCGGCGTCTGGTGGTTGGGGTTGGGGTTGGGGTTCTCGAAGCTACGACCCTTGACTGCCACCCTCAAACTTGCCAGGCTTGACGCCCGCAACACCAGACTCACGTGCAGAAATGTCTGGTCCCATTACTTTCAGTGACGAGGTGTGATGCCGCAGGCCTGCATGTGCGAAGACAGCTTCGTACCAGTTTGAGCAGTTTTAGAGAGCTTTTGGAGCCTTAGAACGACTGAGTGCCGCGAGGTGACTGTGCCTGCTCCTCCTCACCGCGCAGAAGGCGGCGAAACTGGGCGCCGGTGTCCGTGGCCGAAGAGAAGACAGCCACAAAGAACCTCGGGGATCGGCGGGTTGGAACTAGGGTTTGCAGTCCATCGGCTTAATGACTTAAAATTTCCCAAGATAGCGGGGAGTCTACAGTTGCACGAGTCAAGCACATCCCGTCGTCCTGAAACGGCCAGCAAGGGGCATGTCGAACTCCACCTGGGCCACGCGGATGCGGAGATAAGCACTGGGCGCGAACGCCGTTCTCCGGCTCAAAACCTTGAGACCTTGAGACTTGGCCCGAGATAACCCGCAACCACATTCACCTCCAACCATGGCCATGACGCTGGCGGATCCGGCTGGGGGCCGCAGGTGTCGTCCGATATCTGCCAAGGCGGCACGTCCTGTGGTCGAGCGAATCATTTTGCTCAATGCCTAGTTTGCTGCGGTTTGCGGCTTCGGGGAAGGATTTCAGGCTCAATCCAAGCGGTGGGGACGAAACGGGAGTTTGCCGTCTCTGTCGCATGGCCTTGGATATAAACTCATTGTGGTCTGCAGCACTGAGGGCATCGTACTTTTGAAGCAGGTACCTGCAGCGGAGTTTCTGGCTTGACCACTAACAATCTTAAGTCTATGTAGTTGTGACCGTTTTCGCCAAAAAAAACACACAAAACTGCCAAGTCGGCCAGAGGGTGCATCATGCTGGGAAAGCCGACCTTTGTGAACTCTTTGGTCATGAGCTCCTGCATGCGATCCCTCCGCTGCTTGTACTCACCCTTCATCTTCACCCGGAAATGTGGGAAGGTCGAGTCGAAGCATACGGCTGCCTGCAGGCCCAGGTAACTGTTCGAATAGAAGAACTGCTCGTGCTCCCCGACCCGCAGGTTATCCTGGAACTTGAAGCCCCGCAACCGGGCAACCCTGCCCAGAAAGGCCATGGGATGGATCCCCACACGTGTGCAGCCATCCGGGGCCCCATCAGCCACCATGGGATCCAGATAGAGCCGGTTGCTCGTGGCGCGCAGCTGACCGCGGAAGGCCCCGAAGTTGCGCTCATCTTCGAGGATGGGGAAGCCCAGGAGGTCGAAAGGTAGGGTCAGCGAGTGCAACTGACTTCGCATGTGCCAGAGCATGCACTCCAGGCATGACAGAGGTGATCGCACGAAGTCATCGTCCAGCACAAGGAGGAATTCCGTCTGCACCCGATGAACCAACAGCTTCTTGCCACGGGACAAGCCGAAGTCAAACGGGACATCCACGACAGACATGTGCGACACGCTGGGATGCGGGCGCTCCTTGAGCCCTTCGCAGTTCACGCCTTCCGCACACTCGCAAGTCACTAGCACAGGAAGGCGCTCGTAGACACTCCGAAAGGAAGTGCCGAGGCGGTCCAAGAGCTCACAGCGCGAGGCTGAGTGAGCCACAACCGTGATATGGTCCTGGACATCATCAAGCAGGGCCCGCATTCGCAGCGGTTCCTGCGCACTTGTAGGACTTTGATGCGTTTGGTCGGGACAGTGCTCCTCCAGAGCCAAGACCATCGAGGTAAAGTGCGCCAGCAACTCCTCCTCTGTCAGCCGTGAGTCTCTCAGCCCATGGGACTGGCCAGAGAGGGGCTCAAAGGCGAGTAGGGACACCGCAGCATTCACCTGAGCCGGGGACCCGCGGAGCTGGAAAGTCCGCTGGTCCACCGACAAGCCCTCGCGGCAGGCACGTGAGGCACGGGCGTCTGGCTCGCATCCCTCACCTGGGCCTTCCACACGCACACATGGGCGGCAGAAGAAGCGCAACTTGGGAGAAGTGCCCTCGGACCCGATCGTCACCTGCACCTGTCCTTGCACGCCACACATGCTGGTTCCCACGACCCTTACATCCCGAAAAGTACGGTAGCCCCCAACATGACCAGGAAGGGCTGCCTCACGAGGCAGTGGCTTGGGCTGTCCCGCATCGAAACTTTCGATCATGGAGTTCTGCAGCGCATCCAAAGCATCCACGGGACTTCGCAGGCGCCTCCCCCGAGCCACGGAAGCCATGGAAGCTTTGGGAACTCCGAAGTGCATGGGCCCCACAGGGAAAGGCCCGAGGTGAAGCGACAGCATCCGCCGCGCCAAGTCAACGATGCTGCGTGGCAGCACGTTCCGCGATGACGGAGGCCCGTAGTCCATAGGCAAAAGGAGCTTGAGGGAGCGGATCAAAGACCAGTCCGCACGCTCCTTGTGAGCACGGGCCGAGTACAGCTGACTGTGGTAGTGCGGTCGGTCATCCAGCTCGTCCTCCAGGCCCCGGCGGCCGTAATATCGAAACCCATCTGCAAAGTGCGGCTCGGCCATGGACCAGGAGGGCAGCAGTACGACCTCGCAGCTGTCCGACAACGTCGAGCGACGAGATCTCACATAGCCCTTGTAAAGCCGTGTCAGGACGGTCTCCATTTCAGCGACGGATCCTGAGATGCTTCTGAGGCAGCATGCAAGGCAAAGTCAAGTAGAATAAGTAGTTTGAAGATATGTTCTGCCGGAGGAGTTTTCAGGGTAACATAACTTCATGGGCTTAGGACAATTCATGGGTTCGGAGCGAGCCCACACTCTTGGTTGCAAAGCCATGTGATCGGTTGAGAACCTAAAGTTATTGACGAAAACTGATGAACCCCGTGCACCCTCCATTATTTGCCCATCGTCCCACCCTAGAAGTACCCGATGTGCGGGCCATCCTGCGGTTTTAGGACAAGTACGAACGGACACTTCGCCTCAGGCGGTACAGTCTTCACTCGTGATAAGACCGAGAAGAACATGTGCGGTTCCACATGTCCGAGTTGTGTGATCAAGTACACAGCAGGACTCTTGCGGGATTCTCTCTGGATGGCTTCTCCGGTGGGCACTCCAAGGATACTCAGTAGGACTGTTTGCAGCGTTCTCTGGGGATGTGCACTCGACAGGATTTGCAGAAGGGTTGACTTAAGAATGACAGCACAACCATTTCAACCCTCGAATGTCGTAACTGTCGTAACCACAAGCCACAAAGAGCTCCCAAGACTCTGTGGCGCACAAACATCGCGGTCGACTCTCGGAGGAGCTGCCTTCCGATGCTGCAGCCCCGTGGCAGTGCACGGGGCGCGACATGCGAGGCGCACACCTTGGACATCAAAAGCTTTCCCCCCGCAGGCCTTATAGGGGTCCGGACTCCCGTGAGAACCCGTGAGAACCCGTGAGAGGTGTGTTGGCTTGTCGCCTTAAAGGGGACACAGGAAAATAGGCCCGTACGACATGGACGGCTCAAAGCGGCTGTCGTGATGCCATCTCCTCTGTCAGTGTGGGACCTGTCACAGCTAAGGCTTCTAAGGGCTTAAGAGCTGCTTGCTCACTACGTTCCGTAGCTGGTCTTATAGCTACCGTTATCATCACCCCTTTTGATTGCAACAACTTGTGCTTGCTTCGGCTTGGGCTGTCTCGGCTGTCCTATCCACCAGCTGCCACAGCTCTTTCTGGGGCTGGCCTGGGCGTCCAAGACTTCTCGAAGTCCTCCCAGGCCCATAAAGGTGGCGGTTACCAGCACTGTTTAAAGAAACCAGGCCAAGGGTGAAGATGCCGAAAAATGGACCCTTAAAATCTCCAACTTGCAAGCTCAACCGCCTCCTCCCGAAAGAAGTGTCTCCTCCTCTTCCAAAACCTCGGTGGGCAGCGGGCCCTCCGGCTCCATGGGCCGCTCCAGAAAGACCTTGGCGAAGCTGGGGAGGAAGTGCCCCTAATTGAGAAGACCCCCTTGATGAAGCAGAGCTTCGTGTCTTCACCTCTAGACGAAAAACTCTCAAAGTTTTGGATGGGGACTCCTTGGGGCCGTGCACATTATCTCTTCCCACAACCTGATGCCCTGTCTGCTCCTCGGAGCCCTTGTAAAGCCTCATAACATTCAGGAAGTCCAACCCTGGGCCAATCTGGGAAACCCGTCCCAGACTACTCCTGCACAGCTAGCCAAACCCTGAACGAAAATTGGATCCATAACAACGAGGTGCGCAAAGGCCATTTCGAAGCCACACTTAAGCCGCTTTTCAGCTGTCTTGAAGCCCTTGTTAACCCGAAGTTCACAAAGCCAGGGCTCCGCGGCCCTTGCGAGGCTCAGCGGTCCAGGCAGCCACGAGTCAAAAGGATTCCTGCAGAATCGCCAGGGCTCCCGAGATACCCCCCATCAAGCAAGGAACAATCCTTGGGCTCCAGCACCCTCTACATGACTCTACATCCCTCGTCTCTCTAGGCGACAAAGCCTGTGCTCCTGACCTCAACCCGGCAAATCAGATGATGTCGGGACATAGCCTCTTCATTTTAGGATGGCCGTCTCTCTTGTCAGTAGGCCGAGCGTCAGCAGAAGCATGTCCATGCTGAGGCTCACCTGGAATTCGCGAGTTAGTAGTTACATAGATAAACAAATATGTATGATACGTTCATATAAATTAGTATATAGATATATATGTATATGTAGATATATATATATATATATATATACGCTTGGGGTCCAAGGAGTGACCTCCCAACATACCAATTGATCCAAGTATAAAAAGGACCTCCCAGAGAAGAAATAAAGAGACACGTGCTCCCATCCTAATAAGGGAAGTCGGCCCACTTCGACAGATGAATTAATAGAAATCTCCTAGAGTTTTCTCTTCTTTCTTCGAAACCTTTAACAACCCGCCCCTAAACAGGTCTTAACTTGATACTTAACATCCGCGAGACTGCGGCTTGCAGGAAAGGCGCCCCGCCAAAGAGCACCTGCAAAGCCAGAACTCCCGAGTTGACCTCAGCGAGGTCGGAAGGTCGGGAAAAGGCACGCTAGAACCCTCTTCTCGCTTTCTTGCCTGCACATGACAACGCATTTGTCGTAAGTCAAGGGGGAGGTCTCTGCAGCCGATCCCTCATGCTGCTCACACCTAACCACACACACTTCAGCATGCATCCCGAAAAAGCCTGAACATGCTGAGGCCATGCGAAAAAAAAAGAACTGCTCAAACACAAGTGTGACAAACTCCCTCGCCCCCAACAAGCAAGAGTCCGTGAACGCCAGGCCGTTCGGCTCCACGCCCACACGGCCCAGGGCATCCTCTGCAAGTTTGAATATTCAGCGAAGCAAGGGCGGCTGAGAGGGCTTCAGTGCATGTCTCACGGTTTTGAATGTCCTGGAATTGGTCATCCGAGAAGCCGAACCTGAACGTGACAGAAGAAAGGTCCAAACGCAGCACATCAGCACCATGGCGGAACTACCTACAATCACCGTGAAACGATCGAGGCATCACACCGAAGCCGTTTTGGCCCAAAAAGATTGCACTTCATGGGCTGATGCCGCTGATTGCATCAAAGGCACTCGTCCATGGGCACAGCCGCTCGGTAGACCAAGGTCATGATGAGGTCCATGCGCAGTGGAAACGGAACGACGCAGTAGCCATCAGCAAGGTAGCTGTCCTCCGCAGCACAAAACTGTTGCGCAACTTCCCGTTTTCAGCAAAGGCTTCCTGACACCTAAGTGTCTTCTTGCCCATGCTTGCCGAAGTGTGACACACTTTCATTTAAGAAAATATGAGGAAGCAATGATGCGCCACCCAGGCTCGAAGCGAGACTGGATCCCAGTATCTGGAGCGATGCCGACCAAGAGTAGGACGACACGCGCCAGCCTCAGTGCATCACGTCTGTTGAGATGAGGAAACAACTTGACCTCAGCTAACCTTGGCCACTCACAAAATCATCACGAAGACGAAAAAGAGCCAAATGTCCGTATACCAAGCCAAATCCAAGCCAGATATATTGTTTGGGCCTTATCAGCCTCCCATTTGAGGTGAGCGTCGGGTGATTGAAGAGGACAGCGTCCAGAGCGGAGTACTCTGATGCACCCATGCCTGAAATTCTGGATGTTTGGCTTCTCGCGACCAGACTGGCCAGCATCCCAATCGAACATAAAATCCTTTTCACCCAGCGCACGCAACCTCACTTCGAGGAAGCCGCAGCATCAGAAAGCCCTAGGAGGCCTCACAGCAGACAGTTCCAGCCTGTGGCGGGGCCCTGGGAGGTCCGCACCAGGAAGAAGTTGGGGCCCTCGGAGCAGATCTCCTGGGACCTGAGAACAGGGTACAAGGGTTAACGGGGCGCTCCGATTCAGGGAATTCAGCTGGAGGTCGGCTCTGCTTTAACAAAGTGCTGGCGGTTGCCACCGATCCCACGATATTGTATTGCTTCATTGCTACTCCTGAACCTTCACCTTGTGTTCGCATACATCCTAGGGGGGCATCCTGGTGCTCAAGGCCGAATTCTAAAAGCCTGGTGTGACTGCAGCCTCGATGCCCGACCCGGCTCCGCGCATGGTCAAATAGTGAATCCAGAGACCAGCTGAGGGGAATCCTTCAAGGGGCTCGGAAAGCATGTTTGCTCGTGCCATTCCACACCCACAAAGACCCAGTCCTATCTGGAAGCGAAGACGCAGCTGCCGCAAGCAGCAGCCCGCTGGCAAACAGCCGCATCGCTGTCATCCGACTTTCATGGGATTTTTCGAGATGTGGAATGCTCTGGGACAGTGGGGAGGGTGGTGAGTCATGAAAACTCGTGTGGTTGCTGCCACACGAGAAGCATGCAATCAACCACGAAAGCGGAAGGGCTACTGTGCACGAGGACATTGTCTCGCAGCACAAGAAACTTGCCTCCTGCTCTCTCGCATGCAGGTGCGAGAAAAAACCCTTGAAAACTGCACCATGTCCTGTCAAACGCGCCTGAAATCTCCTACATGTTGGGCAAAACTGTGGCTTCACCCTGGGCTTGAGCCTGGGCCCCGACTCCGCATATCAAGGATTATCCAGGTTTCCTCCGAATTCCTCCGCAGGATGCCCCCCCCAAAAGAAGAACTGGAATTAGAGAGACGCAGGCAGACACCACGGAGACCATTCAAAGACCATTCTGGGGCCGTCTGTGGGTCCGGGCGTTGAGCGGGTAGCCATATGCCAACACAAAGAAGGCAATCCTCGCAAGCCTGGCTCCGGGAAGCGAAGATCGACATCTGTTCCACGTGCGATGCACGAATCGGCTTCGCCGAGCTGCAGTGCCGGGCTGCTTTGGAAAACTCGCCGCCCGCCTTGGCGCAACGTGGCAGCCCTGCATGCGTTGCGGCGACTTGGCTTTTTACGAGATGCTGACTTGGATGAGCAGGGTCATCGGCGCGATCTTCGCAAAAGTTCTCCTGCTTTCACAGCGACGGCCAATATCATCACAAAAGCTTCAGCAGACAACAGCTGAAGCACAGTGCACGATCTCCAGTGGGACGCTGCTTCTGATCGCAGGCACACCAGCCACCCTGTGGCAGTAGAAGCTTCTCAGCCCCTGGCAGCTGTGACAGATACGAATTACAGATACAGATGCGGCACCTGGCTGGGAAGAAAACTCTTCATAATGCTCGACTATGCTCACAGCGGCGCAGCGATTTTGACAGCTTCGGTTTCGGCGCTAGTCCAACGTAACTAACGCACTGTAGAGGCTCACTCCACAGTCTCACATGAAACCAACATCGTCTCAGTGTTAAGGGTGACGTCGAAATTGTCACCTGCCTGGCCTCAGTGATGCTCCGGGTGCGTGCAACTTGTGAGATTCACTTTGCATCAGGCTTCACCCAAACATATGTTCGTCAAAACCCTGCTGTAATGCAAGTTGTGCCACCTTCCACGGCCCAGTTGCGTCCATGGCCTTTGTTTTTGCTTCCAGTGGCCGACTGTGACCCAGAACCACCGGGTTTCAGCACAACCACCTCCTGCAAAAAATGAAAGGAAACAAGAAAGTGCAAACACCAACAAGCAGAGCGCCATTCCACACAAATCTGCCAGCAGGGAAACTAGTCTTGAACCCAAGCCCTGAAGCATTTGCGCCAGTCACGTAGACAGCTACAACCAGCACGCAAGACATTTGCAAACTATCGTCCTGCTTGTCGCCGCCAGCAGGGTACAGGCGGATGTCCCAGCTAGCATTGCCCACGATTTGGAATTCTTCACGCCGCAACTCCCCAACCTTGGGAGCATCATTTCTGATGGTGACTTGGTGCCGGACAACGGAGTCGTCCCCAGCCATGGCTGTCTTGTGAATGTTCCACTTCTCCCACGAACCCACAATGTGATGTGAATTCACGGCGCTGCTTTGCGGTGCTGTCGAAGCTTCACTGCCTTCTCCACCTGCTTCCAATTGGACGTCTGATGCACGGTCCTTCCGTTTTTTGTCGTCCCACTCGGGTGCAAAGCTCACAGACAACCCTGGCGACAGGGTAACTCCCTCTGCAATCCCTGTTCGGTGGACGAATACGTCCTCCCCGCCCTCTGCTGGCGTGATGAAGCCGAAACCCTTCTGGTCATTCCAAAGCTTGACCGTGCCGGTTTTCCTGTCTGCAAAACAGCGGAAAGTCCCAAATGTAGGGATCACTGCTATGCGGACTTGTGCGGGTCGCAGTGCGGATCGCACAGGGCGCCACAGTGGTCGAAGGCTCTGCAAGGACGCCATGTGCGCTTTCTTACATTAAAAGCTGTCCCCTACCCGTTGCTGTGTCGTAGCCACTCATGCTGAGGGATTGGGTGGGCGCATGACCGCATGACAGCAACGAACAGCGAAGAACCACAGTGCCAAAGCAGTTTGTTGCAATGTGCCCTTGCAATGCGCCCTTGCCTTCCGACAGGATGGAGACGCCCGTTTCCTCGCAATATTCTACTCCAACCGTCCAGCATGTGTTTCTGTGTCGTGGTAAAAGCCCATCTTCAACAACATCTGGATTTCCACGAATGCACTGAGCTCCAAGCAACACATCGCGTAAGCTGTCATCGCCGCCCTTCGATCGACCTTGCCCCATCCATGCCCCTGCCCAACAAGCTCGCATCAAGCACTAATCTGTGTGTAAGTTCGCGGCGCATACATTCCTGAGGCTCGCCAAGAAAATTTACATGACCCACGATCCACGACACATACATAACCGGCGCCTTGAACGAAATCTGTCGGTCATTGGCAACTGCGGCGTTCAGCAGCGATGCTGCTCCACATCCGAAAGTTGTCAATGCCAGCGTCGTCACCTCGAATCGGGGTCTGCATGCGTTGGGGCCGTCACACGGACATCCCCGCACCATTTCAGACCCCAGGAACCCTGACCATTCCAGACCTTGACATGCAGGACTGCGGGATAGGTTGCGCTTACCAAGGGTCTGAAGGGATCCTGGAATGGCAGCCCTGACCATTCAAGACCTTGCATAGGGTGCCACCATTTCATACCTTCGCAAACTGGTCGCAAAAGCATACACAAAGCTAATCACCCAATGATTGGTCAGCGAGACGACTGTCCATGCCAGAATGTGGGCTCAAGGTATGTCAGCCGTTTTCGTGACCTCGTTCCTCCTTGTTTCACGTTCGGCCCGTCTCTGCACTTTGAAGGCTCCGAAATTTGCGCTGCTCCCTCGCACGTCCTCGAGCATCTGGAGACTCAAAACCCAACCATTCTGTCACGTTTTGTTTAACATTACGATCTCCACTGGGACACAGCGTGCATCCATGAAGCAGCAGCGTCGTGGGACAAGGTTCTCTTTCCCAACATGCGCGAAGAGACAACAGTGGTGGCATCATGGTTCCATCATCGTGTTCGTCGCAAACGTGTGCACGCAATTCTGGTGCGGGTTGCATTTCACTCCAACCCGCGAACCAATGTTTGCTGTGTAAAAATTTGACATAAGCCTGCGCAAGCACTGAAAACAAACTTGCTATTCCCGCGACATGCTGTCGTACGCGCTGCGGCCATCCAGCGAGACCAGTGCGGCTCCCCGGCGTGTCGCAAAACATCATGCGGCTGGCGGCACCGGCACCTAGCTGCTGTGAGCGGGGGCGGCGAACGGAGTCGACGCAAAAGCAGCACACGGAACAACGAGGATTCCAGAGTGAATTCAGGCAAGGTTGGCCACGCAGTGAACACACGGGCAGCGTACGTGGGAATCAAGCAGGGCTGCGGAAGAGGCATCCAGTTCCCGCAACAGGGCTCGCTGGCAAAGCAGCGCGCTGCCACCCACGCGAGTTGTCGAGCTGCGGTTCACAGTCGCCAAGCACAGGCGGCGCCTCGCCGTGCACTAGGTCGTGCTAGGATGGGGGTTCAAAGCCTTTTTTTCTGCGTGCACCCTTTTCCGCCGAATCCGCCGTCTCAAACGCCTACTAGCGGGAAGCCCGAAGGTGAGGTCGAGCACCCTCGCCAAAGGCTGTGTGTCAACCTGCCCTGGGAGGGGGGGCATCGTCCGAGCGCGGCGCTGCACATGGCGCGCTGCACGGCAACAGACAATGCACTCCACCACCGGCGCGCCCAGCCTTGGCCGGCAGCCGCTCGAAGGATGGCCGTTGCTCGGCACGCGCGCAGTCGGATGAGCTGCTTGAGCAGCCGTTGTGACTCGTCGTTCCAGCGCCCTCCGACTTTGGCAGTTAACACGCACAGGCGCAGTGCCCCCCCCCCAGGGGAAGGCTTTTGTTTTTTTTCTCGCGCCTGTTTACCGGCATCCAAAGCGAAGCGGTCCCGGTGCAGACCCAAAGCCAGGCCAAATGCACACGACAGCGTCTACGGCGTTTCTTCAAAGTTCAGGGTAGCGCGCAAGATTGCGTCGCGCAGCGGCCTCTAGTGCGGCAGCGTCGCGGTCAGCGGCGCCGCGGGTGGGTCTGCCATTCCGCCCGAGCAGGGACACGCGCGCAGAGGGCTTCGCCGCGCTGCGGTCTCGCCTGCACAAGGCTGGAAAAGTGTCAACCACGGACACAAAAAGAAGCAGGTGCATAAGCACTGCGCAGCCCCAAGTCGCCATGGCGGAGAGCCAACTGCACGCGAGCGGCCGCACCCAGGGAAGCCGCTGCAGAGCGCTGCCAGCCTCGCAGCGACTGTCCTGGCACCCGCTCATTCACCCCTCAGGGGGGCTGCTTGCCGCCCTCTACCAGTCGGTCCCAGGACGGAACCTCGAACCCACTTTCCCGGAGGCACGCCGCCGCCTGCGAGAGCTCGACCACGCTGGGCGCTGCCCGGCCATCGCCTGGTTGAGCACCTCGGCCACCACGCGCGGGTGTCGCGCACGGAGCGTGGGCAGCGTATCCGCCCAAGAAGCCCAAAAGGCTGCTGCCCGCCCATCCTCGGCACGCCGCTGAAAAGCGACCAGTACAAAAGGGAGGCCCTGCGCGAACAGCTGCCTAACCACGTTCGCCTCCTCGACAAGCTCCCAGGCCTGCCGGACCTCCAATCTGTTTGGCTCCTATTCCTGATGTGCGCTGTGCCCCCAAGTAATTACATGTTGCGGTCCCTTCCCACATGGAGTTCGCAAGTGAGCACGATGCGGGAGTCGGGCAGTGCTTGCGCGAACTGTTGGCCAGTGAGGGATCCCTTCAACTCGACGCTCTGGCAGCCAGGCGGACCAGGAAACCTGGCAACTCCCTGTCCCGACCCACGCCGACGCCGGCGCATCCCCCTGGCGCGGTCGGCAGCAGTTCGCGTAAGCCGGGCGGCTCTATCCCGCCGCGCACGCCCGGTCTGGCTCGCAGGACACATACGTGTCGTCCAAAAAGGCCTACAAGTCCTCCCCGGGTCGCAGGTCGTCATGGGCTGCCACCAGCGCCGGCTGGACGGCGACCGCAAACAGGCCCGGCATCAGCGGGATTCAGCGGGTCTCCTTGTTCCCCGCCTTCGGCTTGGGCGACTTCATGCGCGCGGCCAGGAGAATCATAGAACACGTACGCGCTGTCGGCCCCATAGAACTGGCAGACGAAGGGGATGAATGCGGGCGACGTGGTCAAAAAGCGCCAACCCCGTCCACGCTGACAACCGTCGTTTGCGGGCGCAGTTCGGCAGAAACCGCCAGGGCCCGGGCGAGCGCCTCGGTTCCTGCGCGGGTGGACAACGCGTACTGGAATGGCGCGCACACCGCCATGAACGCGGAAGTCTGTTGCGCCAAAGTCCGCAACACCAGGCGTCGGAAAGTGTCCCCCATGACCAGTGCCCGGAGGCCCCCGCCAGCCTTGCTCAGCGCAACCCAGCGGCCCACCCGAAGCCCTTCGACAACGGACCCCGGCATGCAGCCCTCCGCCAACTGTTGGACGGCGTAATACAGCAGTTCCGTGCACGTCTCATCATCGAGCAGGACTCGCAAATGTTCGGGACGTTCCAGCGGTGGCTCCCCGCCGGACTCCTTTGAGGTTGGCGACAAGTTTGGCACGGCTCACGACAATGCTCCCGCCCTCCGGGCGAACATCCGGCAACCAATCCGGCAGGGGCATTTGGCGGCATTGAGGCCGCCTATGGCCGCCTCACAGGGTCTCGCAACACCGCGAGTGTTTCCGCCGTCGCGGGGGCCAGGGGGCGGCTTCGAGGCCCGCCCTCGCCGCAGACAATTCAACGAGGTGCGCCAGTGCAACTGCCTGCTCAGCCCTTCGTTGCGTATCGTCCCCTGCGTCAAAAGGGCGTGCGCCCGCCCTGGGCCTCGCCGGGCGCGGCTCGACCTGTGCGGCCCGCACCGCCTGGTCAAGCAGGACGACCCACTGTTTTGCGGCTAGGAGCTCAACCTTCTGTTGGAGTTCCAGCGACGGCACGCGCGTCTGCCCGCGTTCTCGCCACAGCAGCATGCGTGGCACCAGGCGGAAAAGTCTCCACCCGCGATGAGTGTGTCGGCATCCCGAGAATCCCGCACCATTTCAAGTCCCGCGCGGCGCTTGGCGCAGCGCTCCTCGGACCTGCGGCGGAAGGGTTTGCAGGGTGTATACGCGTTTGCGCAGCTCGGCGCCCAAGTCAATGAGGCACAGACCTGAGTCTCCGCGGGGTGCGGCGTCTGACGGGGCCGGTACTGCGCCGACACCTGCCACACGCGAGCGTCCCCGTCCCCTGCCTGCTCGCCCCCCGCGGGATTTCTCACTTTCTGATACAATCAAGCTTTATTAAGAATCAGGAAAACATTATCATTGTCAAATATTAAGCAGACGAGTCAGTCAGTCAAGCCTGACAGCCCGATGACGGCCCATTGAGGTCAGGCAAAAAGCTACCATAGTTATGCACAAACGCGGCCGAACTCAGAAGTGCAAAGTAAACTCAACGAAAGCATCCAAATGAGTCATCCATTGGCGTGTAGGCAGACGAGCATTGGGTGATATAGAGACAGGCGCAGGCGTATGGTGTTGAGGTAACGCCAACGATTGGCTGTCGCGAATGGCTTGCGCCTTTGGCCACCATCGTTCCTCCCCCCACGCGCTGCCGGTTGGTCGTTGCCGGTGTCGAGGTTGGCAGCACGATCCCTGGATAACCCGATGGTCGGGCATGTTGGCAGTCGCTTCCCCGCGCGCCTACGCCCCTTGCTTCTCAGCCCCACTGTCCACTGAAACTTTTGGCGTACGGCAAGCTTTTGGCTTTGCTGCGACGCTCGTCTCCCCACTTACACGCGATTGGGGCCCGCACCGCACCGCTCTCCCAACGGCCGACGGACGTAGCGGGCCACGTACCCGGAGCTGTGCCGCACGGGGGCCGGTGTGCTTCGTCCGCAGCTCGTTCGCTTGCATGGCTTGCGCGTGCCGCCGGCGTCGCGTCTGCGGGGTGGGCTGTTTGGCGCACGGGGTGGAGCAGGATTGCAAAGGCAACCATGCCGCTAGTAGGTCATTAACGTGGGGATGCGCTGTGTCCTGCTCATCGCGCTTGCCCGGGACGTGGCGCGCGACGAAAACATCATGCTCTTGGGGGTGGAACCAAGGACGGGGATTCCCTGCCTTTCGGGGGCAGGGCCCAATCACCGACCCACAGCAACATGGGGCGGCTCTTCGCCAGCGCCTTCCAGATGCGCGTCATGCCCTCGCGAGGCGGATGTGCGCGCGGATCCATCAGGCGGTTGCCAAGGTAAGTTAAACCACTTCGCAGACCCGCTACCGAGGCCCCGCAAGAGCCGCATGCCAAAGGTAAGGCGTTGAACATATCTACAAATCTTTTCTTACCTGGCCCACCAACAGGCGCAGAGAATCACACAGAATGGATCACTTGGCCGACCTTCTTCTTTTGCGCAGGCTTCTTTTCAGGCGGCGAACGACGCGCGCTGCGATCTGCGCAGCAGTTTCACGACGGTGAAGCCGTTTTTGCGCTCGTCGCCCGCGCCCGATTGCGTTCGAAGCGGACTGCGAAGATGGCGAGCAGCGCGGACCAGTGGGCAGCTGGGCCCGGAACGCTGCTGGAACAGCCCGAACACAACATCGGGCGTGCCGCACGAAACGTGCAGCTTCGGGGCTCCAGCGACCACCGACCTCGGTAGTGAGGACGACGAGCCGACTGCGAGCCGGACGGACGAGGTCAGGGTAAGTGCGCTTTTTGAAAGGCACGCGAGTCGACCCGCCGCACCCTAAAGATGTCGCAGTGCGCCTGACATGTTTACCCAAATTGGCCTTGCATCAAAACCAATGCATCAATCCAAAAAAGATGGCGAAAGTAGTCCAAGTGGCCCTGCACAAGCCCTGAACACTTCTTGTCCAGCATTTCTGCCCCGCGTTCGCATAATTTCACCGTGCCGAAAGCAGGCGTGCTTAGATTAAGCACAGGTTGTTGTGCGACTGTTTGGCTGGTCGAAACGCTTGTCAATCCCCGCTCGTGACCATCAACTCACCGCCATCATTCCACAAGTGCGGCTGCCAGTCCGCAGTCGACAACACCTGAGGGAGTGAATGGGTGAGGGAGTGGGTGAGTGAGTGAGTGGGCGGGTAGGTGAGTGAGTGAGTGCGTGAATGAATGAGTGAGTGAATGCGGGCTCACTGCATGAGGTAGCCATGCCTCAGGTGTCGTAGTTTTCCGCGCCAACCCAGCCCAAAAGTAGATTGCGTGACCACACAACAAAATCTGCGACCGAACCCTGTCGACTGGAAGGAAGTGGCCAAACAACGAAGGAAACAGCTGCGCTAGTCACAAAACAACTGGCCAATGCCGAGGCGATGGCGGAAATCGGAACCATCAGCCATTGCACAACACGTGCACGGAAAATGGACCAGGTGTAAATTGGACTGGACAGTATAAAGTTTTGCAAAACATGCGCCAAAACTAATGCCCACAAGATGATGAATTTGAGCCGAGGCGTCTGCGGCTGGCACTGCATGCCATCCTGGAGCAAGACCGGCCCTATGTTTGCGCTACATGACACAATCCTCAACTACCGACAAATCTTGCCTCGGATGTATGTAAAATTCCTCACCGCTTCCACCATGGCATGCCGATAGCTGAAATAAAGGTCGCAATTTTCTCCAAGCATTTTCAAATTAAACCCTTGGCACATTACCCCTCGCTTTGCACTGGAATCCTCCGGCGATGCTCGAAAACCGTCCAGGTCGCGAATCCTGGCAAGCTAGCGCTGCCCCAAGGTGCTGCGAGAGGCCCCTGGCTACATAGTGCGGAATATTGATCGTGATGACAGGATGGGTTCGTATTCCTCGTAACTAGGCAAGAAATACCAACCTTGGTGCTAGCACACTGCTGGATGCCGTGCTGGCGTCACTCTAAGACACATCTACCCGTACGCATGTTTCAAGGTATGACGGAGGTCACAATTCATTTTTTGGGGGAGCACTCATTTTCATTTCGCTGGCGACATGCCCATTGAAACCGCAGGCTCAAACGGTTGGGGGTTGCCAAAAAAAAAAATTACCTAAGCCGTGCAGTTGGAAACCAAACCTTTGAGCCGCTGTGCCTGGGCTGGCCAGGGCAGCAGCGTGGTGGTGCATGGGAAAACCTTTGCACAAGCCTTGGCTGTCCGATGCCTGATACTGGTAATTAGGCAAGGCGTGCTGGTGAGGCGAAGCTTATGCCCAGACACTGCGGCGGCTGCAGCGATTGGTCGATAATAGAACGACAGGGCCTCATGACAACTCGGTATGGCATGATGCTGAATCCTCGAACAAAACACATCGGTCTAGGTACTTTCTCCAGACATGGTTCGTCTGGTTGTCGTACCGCCACATGACTACCTGAGTGGCACCTGGGCAGAAAGCCATATTGACGCGTCCAGATCACCACAAACAACTCGGGCACTGCGCCAGCACTCCCACCACACAGGTTGCAGGCTCTGGAGCGGTACGGAAAGAACACGACGGCTCGGCGACCGCACTCATGCGGGCGGCTCGCGCAAGGCTACGTACGTGGATTGAAATCAAGCCACAACCGTACAAGGTTTGTTGGCCATTGGAAATTCTTTCCATGAAGCCTTGCCGGAACACATATATGTTTACTTGCGCTATGTTGACTGTGTGGAGAACTCGGCTCAAGCGGAATGATGCTATTCGAGCCACTCGACTTACCAACGCCAGCCAACTCAACACTGCCCAGAAAAGCGGTAGTTGCGGGCACGAATTCGCCTTGCCAAGGCAATGGACAAGCTGCCGAAGACAAGCGTAAGAACTTCGGTCCCCGCAGCAGATTGTACGGGTTCACGAAACGCTTGCACCGTTCCGAACATCAAGGCGGCGCATGATGGCACAAAGTTCGTCTCCGTGCATCCATATGTTTTACGCCTATGAGGAACATGCCAGCAGAGCAATGGACTCGTGCAGGTGCTTTCAGGATCTTTCACCAACGCAGACTCAGAACTCAACCTAAAGAAGCTCCTCGCATCTAACATTCAAGTCAATGTTGCCCGGCGGAAGCACTCGCCACACTGTCGGTCATGGTCGACACCGCTTGTTTCCACTGTGAGCATTTCGGATGTCCGCATCTGCTCGCAACGGGGCACTCCAAAAGGCATACCCAGTCAAAGCTGATCAGATTGCAAAGGTCCATGGCAGCAACTTGCAAAATCAGAGTTCTTGGGTTTTCGACTTCGCGCCGCCCGAAGCAAATCACCGAAACGTGTCTCATTCCCGAGAGTGCTTCCCAGGTATGTCAAAACCACTACACGATGAGGATGCCCATGTGCCGAGCATTTTGGCATGTCTGCGTTGCTTTTGACACGGCATTTCGCATCTTTCTTGACACGTCGGTCGTGCTTTTGGCATTTCGGCGCTTGTTCGGCGTCTTTTTGGGCATCGGCGCATGCTTTTGCACGGCGGCGGCCAAGTTTTGATGTCAGCGCATTTTGCGCTTTCGGTGCGTTTTTAAAGTGAATGTCGGCACGGCATGCCGGCGGTTACTTTAAAAACACAACTAGTTTTCAAGCTCTTATGCCTTCTGAGCGGAGGACGCGAATAACTTTTTCTCTTTTCACTGGCAACACCACATAGCAACGCATTTGAACATCGCAGTCTTGGCATTGGACTCGGACTGGTCGAGCAAGAAATCTGAGCATTCTCTGAATTTTAACTAACCTACCACTGCCACTGCCACTGCCACGACTACGACGACCACGACCACGACCACGACCACGACCACGACCACGAAACGAGCACGAGCACGACCACGACCACGACCATGACTACGACCACGACCAAGACTACGACCACACCACTACTGAAGGTGGTCATGCACAGCGTTTGAAGTTTTACAATTTCAAGACGGGTTATGCACCCAGTTGCAGCGCGACTCACTGCAGTGGAACAGATGGAAAACACACCACTATTGTCAAAGAGCTTGTTTGACACTTCGAAACGACTACGTGCAGAAGACTGTAAACGCGAGTAAAGAAGGTACTTGACGCTTAGAGTTCAGATGGCCAGACTCAGTTCACAGTCGGATCAGGTGCTTTTTCAACAGGTACCCGCACATGCACACTTGCGCAGGCCAGGCCTGGAAGCCTCCAGAGGAGCGGCTTCGAACACTCCAATTTTTTTGGCGCCTTTTTGCTGCATCAGTGGCACAGGGCTTTCTTGTGGGTCTTGCAACTAGGTGTGAAACAATATTGCCGTGAAGAATCAAGACAAGAAAGACGAAAAACACCACCAACCAAACAACAAGCAAAACCCCAAAACCGGCCCAAAAAGGTCAGGTTTACGTGCGAACTTTCAAACAGATAGTCCAGGAAGTTGGTTGGAAGCAGAAGTCTAATCGTGCTTCCTTCCATAAAAGTCAACAAATCCGGGTGCAGAGGTCCAATGTGGACCAAGAACGGCAGCATGTTCCACTTTTTTGCCAGAAACTTGTCCTTTTAGCATCTTCAGCAAAGTCAACCTGAAACAGAGTTGTGACTCTTTGCCTTAAGACTGAGAAACACAAAACTCTTGCTGTCACCTTTGATATTTTCACGCTCAATGGCAGCGACAAAAGACACCTGGCTAAGTGTCAAAACGTCCCAAACTTTCTGCTTCAAGGTTTGGAATCCAGGCCAAAAACACCCTTGTTGTATGCGCTTTGCAAGCTCTGCCCTGGAATGATGCCCGTTTTTGAAAGGAAGCAATCTCTTGGATTGATGAGAATGGGCCCCCCGAAGCGGTATTATTCTTCAGCACAACAAGAACTACCAAGAGATGGACGCTTCTACAAGCACACATGCCACACCAGAATCACATTTCTCCAAAGTCAACAACAACAGTGCACCTTGCACATTTGCACACTTTAATAAATTTGTCTGTTGCTTTAAACAGGCTGCTTGCGGAAGACTAAAACGTTGGCTGTTGGAAACTGGAAAACATGCTTTATATCCATGGTTTTGAAGCCAGCAGCAAAATGGCGACTCAAGGTTTAGGCAGCAGTTTAAGAGGCTCAATCTTGCTGGGTTTTTGGACAATGTGAGGGTTTGGGCAGTTAAAGGCTTCTGTGGAGGATTTCGGCAGCAGTTTAAGGCTGAATGCTTGCTGGGCCTTTTGTGGAGTTCGGGTAGCAATTTAAACGTCTAAGAGACTTAATGCCTGCTGGAGGATCGAGGCAGCAGTTTAAGAGGTTTAATGCGAGCATTTTGTTTGCGCATATGAATCATGTCCAAAACAAAACAAAACTCCAGTTGACTAGAAGCTGGAGAACAGCGTACAATATAAAAAGAAGCAAAATGGAACAGACATTCTTCGAACCAGAGAAATAAGACTCTGATTCTTTTACAAAAAAGAAGGAATTCCAAATTCGAACCCTTGAATATTGTTTTTGTTCTTTGTTTCATTTTTAAAAAGAAGCAAGACTTGTAAGAGCAATTCTGCCGCTTGCTTCTTCTTTTTGTTTTTTTCTTTTTATTTTAAGAGGCAAAGAGAGTTTATAGCAGCAACGTAGCGCGCGAAACTAAGCCGAAACCGCAATTTTGCAAAGACAGTTAAAAATTTTGTGCATAAAGCGCTTGCCTTTGCAGTATAAGGTTGTGCATTTTCATGTGGACTTTTTTTTGGACAGTGCATTTACCTGTCAGTGGCTAATTGAAGAGTGGCTGCGGTAAGGGGACTTAAAAAGAGGGTTTAAAGCGGGACTTTAAACCCCGTAAATCGGGGGACCTTAAAGGGGGCTTTAAAGGGGGGCTTAAAGGGACTTAAAGGGGGTTTTTAAAGGGCTTAAAGGGGGACTTAAAGGGGGCTTAAAGGGGGGGACTTAAAGGGAAGCTTAAGGGAGGGGCTAAGAAAAGCTTAAAGGGGGGCTTAAGGGAGGCCTTAAGTGTTAGGATGATTGGTCAGATCACCTTTGTATCCACACAGAGATGCATTGGTCACCAGAGGATTGCTGGATCAACTTTGGCTCAAGTCGGAAAACATTGAGCTCGAGTGATTGCATCACACAGCAGAGTTGGTGCTTGTGATTGTGCTTGATTGAATTGAGCAGTTCTGAGATCACCTGATTGAGTAGACGATTTCGCTTTTGTAAAATTTCATGGTAGCGGAGCACTGGACGAAGTCCAAGGGCTCCTGAAAGATTGTCTAGATTCGTGATGGCAGTGTTTGGAAACTTTCAAGGTCTAGGAGGAGAAATCAAATTGTTTCCTCCACCGATTTTCCATGGTGAGTCCGAGAAATGGGAAGATTGGAGCTGGCAATTGAAGTCGTATGTTTCCTTGTACAAACCTGTAGCCCAGTCATTGATGGACAGGCTGGAAGGTACTTATGACCCCTGCATTGACCAGCACTTGGAAGATTTCGAAACAGCAAACTGTCCGAATCAAAGGTTAGTTGATTTCAGCAGACAATTGCACTACCTTCTTGCACAGATCACAGACGGCCCCGCCAGATTGGTCGTGAGATTGAACGAAAGCGGAAATGGTTTTGAGACCTGGAGGCAATTGTATGAACGCTTTGCATTGCCTGACAGAGCCAGGGGAGTTAGCTTGTTGAGCAGATTGCTAGACTTCAGATTCCGAGACGCCTCATTCGAAGCGGATTTGACGGAGTTTATTTCATTGAAGAACAAGCATGAGAAAGCCACAGGGAAGCTCCTGGATGATGACCTATTGGTCACTCTGATGGTCAACAAAACCTCAGGCGCATTGCAGCAACATTTGCGCCTCAACGTTGATGCATTGACCACGTTTTCCGATGTTGTACAGATTGTGAAACAGTACTACCAGAGCAGGCATTTAGCCAATTGGAGGTCACCAAACTCTTCAGAGGGACCAGTTCCCATGGACATAGGTGCATTGAAGGGAAAAGGAAAAGGATTCAAAGGCTACAAAGGAAAGGGCAAAGGATTCAAAGGAAAGAGCAAAGGATACAAAGGAAAAGGCAAAGGAAAGAATTGGAAAGGCAAAGGAAAGAAAGGATTCTACAAAGGCACAGGAAAAGGAAAAGGAAAAGGAAAAGGAAAAGGAAAAGGAGGAAAGATTGGAAAAGGGCCCGGACTCAGGAACAGGATTTTTCATTTGTGGTTCGCAGTCGCATTGGAGCAAGCATTGCCCTCAGAATCGACAGTCAATGATTGCAGAGAGTGGAGAGTTAGGATATGAGTGCACAGAAGAAGAGAATTGGCCTGAAGACATTGTTGACACCAGCTGGTGGTATGACGATTGGCAGAGCGCTTTGTACAGTGAAGAAGACTGGACGTATTGGGACGACGATTCCTGGTACGGTCAGGAGTGGTATGATTCCTCTCAGGACTGGTCTGAGGATTGGTCTGATTGGAGCTTAGGCGCGCAACCGGTTTTTGCTGCCTCTGGCAGCGCATTGAGCAGAGAGGTACCCAACACAGGCTCGCCACCATTGGCGACCCAAGAGACTGCAGCAGCAGTCACCATTGAGAGCACTGAGCGGAGTGAAGAGAGAGAACCATTGACTCCTCAACTTGCTTCGAACAATCCATTGCTTGAGAGCCACAGAAGGTCTAGTGTAGCACCCAGGCCTGTGAGACCTAGCCTTACAAGTAGATTGTTCGTAGGAGCTTTGATGCTGATTGGAACATTGTCAGCCTCTGTTCCTCCACATCCTCGCAGTGCAGATGATGTGATTGCCGACAGAATGATTGGCAGTCACACCCCACATGATGACAGTAGCAGTGAGTCAAGCATTGAAGGTCAGAGCGAACTAGTGCCGAACCCAAATGGCATTGGGATTGACCGCTTGTCTGATTTCCACATACAGTCAGGCATTGTCGACAGGAGTTGGATTTTATTCGACTCTGGTGCATCGGCAAATTGCTGTCCACCTTGGTTCGCATCGGACTATCCATTGCACCCAGTAGGCAGTGATTGCCCGGCGCTTAGAAGCATCTCAGGCAAGACATTGTCCATCTTGGGGAAGCGTATTGTTGAACTTGACTGCAATGGCCACTCATTGTGCGTGCAGTTCTATGTGTGTGAGCACATTCCTTTCCCATTGGTCAGTGTGTCTAGATTCTTGCTTCAGGATTTTTGGACAATCATGGCAAAGGATTTCATGGCATTGATGACACCGTCAAATCAAACTGTGCCTATTGTTCGGCAAGGCACCTTGGTGTATCTCACCCCTACTGTCATTCCCTACTCAGCCTATTCAGGCCCCCGAACTGAATTGGAAATCAGTAGCCTCATGGATGACCTCGATCTTGAGACCATTGATCTTGAGTTGAGAGGCATCACTGATTCCACTCATTGTGAGTATGATCATCTTTCAAAGATTTCTTCATTGGTTGCGATGGCACAAGCGAGAGCAAGATCCAAACCAGCGTTCGCCAGAACTGTTGCTGTCAAACGAAAAGCAACAAAGAACATGGATTATTGGGAAATTGATGATCCAAACTGCCTCCTGATCAGGCATCATGTGAAAACAAGACGAGCTATGTTCGGATTGACTCGTCTTCGTAGCTCATTGCCTGTTGCTGAGGACAGATTGACTGGCGCACGCGTCACTAAGGTGCGGTATAAGGATGGTACCGAGCAGGTCTATCGCGATGCAGATTGGAGATCTCTTGAGGATCCGGATGCTGCATTGTCTGGTGATTGGACGGGCACCACTGAGTTTGTATTGTATCCGGCTAGCGGACAGCTAGAAACCGGCGCGAAACGCACACGCGAACGCACGCGTCCGCAAGAAGCATTGCCTTCTTCGCCCCGCCCGCCCCACCCCATTGAGAGTGTTCCGAGCCGAGGGACCGAGAAAGAGTCAAAGAAAGTTCGCATTGTCTCGAAACAGCCGGAGAAACCGCAATCCGCGACTCGTCCTGCCCCCTCGACATTGGAACAAGTGTCTCGCGGAGAGTCGCAGCTTAGAGACAGCGAGATTGCTATTCTCAGAAGACTTCGATCGATTGGCGAGTTCAATGCGAAAATGCGTGAAGATTTGGTGCGGCTCTATCACACTCTCGATTCGACAACAAACAAAGAGCGAACCACCGACTATTGGCTTCAGTTACCAAACTATTGGGTTCGTATGGTTCATCAGAAACGCACAGATACTGTGCACCCGGATGATGAGCCTTCCCCAATTGCTGAACAGAGTCTAGGTGATTTGCTTACTGCTGAGCGTTACACATACATTGTGGAATCGCAGTTCCCTGAGTTGAACGGCTCAGAGATTGAAGACCTGTGGTGCACCATGCTTGATCCTGATGGTGTTGAAACGGAACCTAAGGAAGATCCTAGGCGAGAATTGTATCATGTTTGGAGAGGCTTTGTTGTCTTCGCGTCGGTGCCTATTGAGGTAGGAAGGCCCATTCAGGACACTGATGACAAACATGCTAGAGTTGCCAAGGGATTGAAGGTTCCTGGTGAACCCTCAGCCACAGAAAGAGCCCAACATGAATTGACACATTTGCCTTTCAGAGATTGGTGTCCTCATTGTGTCAAGTCGAAAGGTCGTCATGGTCCTGCAAAGAAGCAGTCAGATAGGCAGCCTGTGATTCAGGTTGACTATTGCTTCCAAGCTACACATCCAGATCTCCCATTGAGAAAGATCTTGTCAGCTTGTGATGTTCAGACTGGTTTAGGCATGGCTGTGATTGTTCCCTCAAAAGGTGAGAACAACTATGCAGTAGCCGAATTGAAGAAATTCATCTACGAGTGCGGAAGAACTTTTGGCATTCTGCAGTATGACCAAGAATCCCCATTGAAGAATGTCTGCCAAAGAGTCTGCGCTGAACTAGGTGGATTGAGTCTTCGTGCTGCGCCCAAATCACACCCACAAAGTAGTGGTTCGGTAGGTCAGATGCAAAGGACATTGTATGGCCAAGTTCGCACTTTGATTGCCCAAGTTGAGCAAAACTTGAACATTCAGATCACTTCAGATCATGTTCTGTACCCCTGGGCATTGAAGCATGCACAATGGCTGTTGAACCGATACCTTGTTCATTCTGACGGATGTACGTCTTATTACAGACGATGGAACCGAAACTATGAAGGTGGATTGTGTCAGTTTGCAGAGGTTGTTCATGCCAAAGTGATTGGTGGTCACGCGGTTAGAAAAGCCGATATCCCTTGGAAGTCAGCATTGTGGCTAGTAAGAGACACTGAGGCAGATGAGATCATTGTTGCCACTGACGAAGGAGTGACTAAGGTCAGAACAGTCAGAAGGACTCCTCCTTCTCAGCATTGGCAGCCCGACATTGTCAATGGACTCAAGGCTCTTCCTTGGAAGCCCAAGACTGATGGCGAACACACTACCGAGTTTGTATTGCCTAAGTCGCTGACTGTAATAGGAAAGGTTCGAGACCCTCCGGGATTGACACCGCCTGTAGAGCCCAAAGAAGTTGTCAGGACCGAGACCCTCAAAACAGAGCCATTGCAACTTGAAGACATGCCAGAGAGAAGAGCTGACACGTCAATTGCTGAACAACCTGCATCTTCCTCCGCAGGAATTGTAAGGCCCGCTGAAGATGCGGAAGACGAGAGAGCAGCTAAGTCTCTTCGCATTGACCCTGAGGCTCCTGTAGCAGAACCGTCACCAAAGTCTAGGAAGATTGCTGCAGTCATGCAGCTGATTGGTGCTACTGTAGGAGTAAACAAGGCTATCACCAAGGATGGCGTTGAGGTTCCAGTTCATGTCAACTACGATGAAGATGAGTATCGCACTGAATTGAAGCTCACTGAACCTGTCATTTGGGACATCACGCGTGAATACCCTGAATTGGCCCAAAAGAAAGGAATGGACCACGAAATGGGCTCCATGAAGGATTTCAACGTGTACACTGAGGTTGCAATTGAAAAATGCACAGAAGAGCAAATCAGCAATGCCATTGGAGTTCGTTGGGTGAAAAGATGGAAGACGGACACGGAATTGCGAATGAGATTGGTCGTTCAAGGTTGTTACCAAGATGCGACGAAGCTAGACACAGATTCATTGTTTGCAAGCACGCCTTCGCTTGTGACGATGAGATTGCTTCTTGTCATGGCCTTAGCTCGCAATTGGTCTATCAGCCTTGCAGATATCTCAACCGCATTTCTTCACGCCGCTATTGGCGCAGATGAAGAGATTTTCGTCGTTCCTCCTGCAGAGTACTATCCAACGAGAAATTGTCTGTGGAAACTCAACAGGGCTATGTATGGACTCAAGCAGAGTCCACGATTGTGGCAAGAACATTTTGCTAAGACTATGCAAAAGCTGGGATTCCGACGTTGCAAGTCCGATAGCAACTTGTATTGTCACTCTTCGAAACAGCTCTATGTTTTGGCGTATGTTGATGATTTGATGATTGTAGGAGACCCCGAACAGTCCAAAGCTTTCATTGATTCTCTCAACAAAGAACTTCTTGTGAAGATCACTGGACGATTGGAAGCAGGGAGCGAGCATTCCTTTCTAGGACGGAAACTGCGCCATAACGGAGATTCCATCGACATCCTCATGTCTCAACAGTACATTGAAGAGATTCTGAAGCTTTATAGCATGAACTCTAGCTCGAACATTGTGAACACAACAGGCTCCTCAGCCCTGAAGAGAGTTCAAGATTCTGACACCCCGCTTGACAAAGAGGAGCATTCGAAGTTCCGCACAGCAGTTGGAAAATTGCTTTGGCTAGCGTTTGTAAGGCCTGATTGTTCCTATGCAGTGAAGGAGCTCAGTCGTGATGTGAAAGGACCCACATTGGAGAGCCTCGCTAAGCTGAAGCATTTGCTGAGGTATCTGAATGGTACTCGGCACACGGTGCTTAGATTGCGCCCGACTCATATGCTGACAGACTGGAAATCGAGCCTGGAGCTCGTTTGCTTTGTCGACAGTGATTGGGCCGGTTGCTCGAAGACAAGAAAGTCGACGAGCGGAAGCACGGTGCAATTGCTAGGCTCACCCATAGTGCACACATCTCGCACACAAGCTACCGTAGCACTGTCTTCCGGCGAAGCAGAACTGTATGCTATTGGCCAAGGCATTAACGAAGCTTTGTACGTAAAGTCGATCATCCTTGAAGCAGAATTTGCGCGCAAGGTGCGCATTACTGTTCACACGGATAGCACGGCTGGAAAGTCTATTGCCTCACGGTTTGGAACTGGCAAGCGTACAAAACACGTTGAGCTTAGGTATCTGTACATGCAGAATCTGATTGACGCAGGCATGCTGCGAGTGTGCAAGATTGGCACAAAGGATAACTGTGCTGATCTCCTCACGAAGTATGTGTCCACGGAGACATTGCAGTCTCTGTTGAATCGCTTAGGATTGATCCGCAACGACTTCCGATTGTGACTGAAGCACTGGCGTCGTTTCACTTACCCTTAAAAAAAAAAATGTTTCACATGTTCCTTTTGGCATTGCATGTTCAGTCTTCACATGTTACATGTTCTGACTGAGGGACCGAGAGAGAGAAGAAGAAGAGCATTGGCATTGACAAACATTGTCTGCATTGATGCTTGTGTCACATGGGGACATGTATTGGTTTCGCGTTTTGATTCCTTACATTGCTTCGCATACGCCATGCCCAGGCTACAAACAAAAGATTGCATGCGTCAGCACCCATTGCACAACGAAAACTCGCCCTTGCAAGCAACAACACATTGACCACACGCAACAACGCATTGTACAGCAGCATAGTGTTTAGAGTAGAACCTCTCTAACTAGCACATTGTACATAGATTGCTTCTTTCAAGTTTTCCCAGTATTTTATTTTCTCCTTTAGGATTTTCCGATTTTCCTTTTAGGTGAATTGTGATCTCGGAAGTGCCTTTTGAGAATTTGTTTTGTTGAATTCTTTGCTGTGATTGCAGTCACGAGAGCATTCAGTTGGGCATTTTGCACCTCCGAAGCCCCATTGCAGCCATGGACAACGCTGCAATTGAGCACAGTTGCGGCATTGTGTCGTCCCAAGGTGTTGGGATTGAGCTCAGGAAGACGGCATTGGCCAATCTTGAGCGATTGGTCACGCTGGCCATTGGCCAATTCGGACCGGAGGCCTTGCTCTGGACCCTATTGGCCTCCATTGTGAATGCCCTCCCATTGGAGGAAGAGATCACGCTGTCGCTCATTGGAGCTCACCCGCAAGAGACTGGCGTATTGGCCTTGGCGGAATTGTTGGCGCGTCTCGAAATCTTGATCGATCGCGTCACCTCCGCATTGGTGGCTCGGACACGCCAGATTCCACAGCTGGCATTGGACCCACTGCGCGTCCTGAATTGCCGGTTTGCGACGGCACCATTGCCAACTGGCAACGACCATTGGTGCAGCATGAGCCTAAAGGTCAAGATGCTCATTGAGCGCTGCGCGGCGGCCATTGGTGAAGCGGTGGATCTTTCGACGGCCATTGGCTCCTACACTGCTTTGCCCCACATGGATTGGATCAAGGCATTGGTTCAGCAGACGACCCTGGTGAAGGCATTGGGAGCTGGACGATACGACGAGACATTGTCCAATTTGTGGGCAATTGTCTGTTTGCCTTTGAGTCTGGTTCGGACATTGGTGGGCATGGATACCGATGATGCTGAGGGAGACATTGAGCTGGACTGGGATTGTCTCCCATGCCGCCAGCTGAACATCGCCTTCTCAATTGAAGGAGCCGTGGCGAAGCTCGCCCATTGGGTCAGGCAGACCCACTTGGAGGCCCATTGGCAGGAGGCTGCGGCATTGGTCTTCTTTCGGCCGACAAAGGCCTTCATGGCCCCAATTGCCAAGAACCCCAGCTTCACCGGGGGGTTGAGCAATTGGCATAACCAGTCGTATGTGCCTGCCACGACGCTCATGGTGGCGACCGACTTCGCATTGTCGCCATTGCAACGGGACCTGGCTTTTGTGGTGGAATTGGGATGCACGGTATTGGACCTTGCATGGGCAATCCACCAGGATGCCATTGCGAACCCGATTGGCTTCCAGATGGGCTTTACGCGCTCCATTGCCTATCCGAAGGCATTGAGGGATGTCTTCTCGATGTGCGGCATTGATGATGACATGAACGAGGTGGAGATTGGCGGCACAGCCAGTCGCCCATTGGAGCATCGTGGTTCGGTGCCTGAAGCGGTGCCAACCATTGGCACGACCATTGTGGTCCCGAATGGCAGCCATGTCACTATTGGCTAGGTGCATTGCCTGAGTGCAACAGTTTTGATGAGCTGCTGATTGGCATTCGACGTCGTACGCTGCGTTTTCTGGATCTCAGAATTGCCTCGAGCAATATATTGACTGGAATTGGCGGAATCGATGGTTGATCGTTCTCAGCTGCGGTGTACTGCCACACGTCACTGCGTGATGTTGCTTCCACGTGGCATTGTACAGTCTTTTGAGCCGGATTCTTGCAGATTTACATTGCAGTTCCGAAGTGCAAAAGAGATTTGAGCCTGAGCAGTTGAGTCGTGTCTTATTGTTGCTTCTTTTGACTGAATGATGCTGATGTATATTCTTTTGGATGGAGTTTTGAATTGTTTCGAGAATCTGACCTGATGCGAATTTGCAATGAATTGCGAATTCGAGGGACCGTGTTAGGATGATTGGTCAGATCACCTTTGTATCCACACAGAGATGCATTGGTCACCAGAGGATTGCTGGATCAACTTTGGCTCAAGTCGGAAAACATTGAGCTCGAGTGATTGCATCACACAGCAGAGTTGGTGCTTGTGATTGTGCTTGATTGAATTGAGCAGTTCTGAGATCACCTGATTGAGTAGACGATTTCGCTTTTGTAAAATTTCATTAAGGGGGGGCTTAAGGGGGGCTTAAGGGGGGGCTTAAGGGCTTTGACTCTTTGCCCTTCTCCCCTCCCCCCGGAAGGAACCCTTTGCAGGAACCCCTTTAAAGGGGCCTGGGGCTTAAAGGGCTTAAGCCCCCCTTATGGGTCGCGTTGAGATGTTAACCAATGTTAAGTGCTACGATCTGATGGGGCGTTGCGGGCGAGGAGCTGGAGGGCGAGGTTGTTGGCTGTGAGGAGGTTGGGCTTGGCGGTGGAACATCTTGTCTTTGGTATATTTGCTGAGCAGGTACTTCTTGAAGTTTGGATGGGGCTCCATGCGTGTCCGTCAGCTGCCATGTAGGTTGGTGAGGCGCCATCGGTGCCGGCTGTGGTCCAGCAGATCGTTGTGCCGGAGGAGGAGGTGGGGGAGGACGCCACTGACGACCGTGTGAACCCGGTACCATTGGCGCTGCGTCGCTAAGCTCTATGGCGGAGCTACATAGAGGCTACACGTCCGTTAAGGCAGCAAAAGTAGCAGAATCAAAAGACGAAGAACGTTGCCAATCATGCCGGATGCTTGATCACGTCGACCTAAACCAAATCTGACACATAAGGCACGCCGGCCTTCTTGCCAAACATCGGGCGGAATCCACATTAGTGGACCCAGCATGTTACTAATCCACGAAAATGCGTAACCCTTTTCATTCTCGCTCGCCAGGCGAGATAAGTTTTATGATTATCCTATGCGTTCGCGCCGAAGTGGGGACTAACATAGGCAGCATTCACGCGTAGGAGCGAGGCTCCACCGACACCCGCAGCCCTAGGCACTGGGCGGGCTGGCTGTATAACACACTTTATGTTTTAGTGCTCCACTGGTTCTGGTAGTGGATGCTGTTCCGGAAAAGGATATGCTCGAACAAGAGGTAGTGGACGAACTCGTGAGTGATGAGGTAGAAAGGTCGCGAATGAAGTGTTATGTGATATATCACCCTATACATGTGGAAAGAGTGCAAGAACATGCGAAAAGAGTGCATGAACGTGCTCTGACTCAATGCTCAGACGCGTGACTGACTCAGACATGCTCACATGCCACAATGCTCACATGTCAGCTCCACACGTGTTCATGTTCATGTCATGCATTCGTGCTTCACCACATGCTCCGAACCTTCTTGTTGTCATCGTTCATGTCCATGAATGCTCCATCATTGTGCTCAAACAACATGCTCAGAACACATGCTCAGACCACATGTTCGGCTACAAAGTGCACTCAAGCTTGATGGGCCCAAGGTCTCTTGTCACGATCACGGCTCAAAGAATGCACCCCATGCTCGAATACCAGGTGTTCAAAACGAAAATCACGTTCTTGTAGAAGTAGTTGAAGCAACAGCGATGATGCACCATACACAGCTTGTGTTACAGGACTTCTATAACCATCACTGCAGGTACGTCAACTCCGCGTCCGGAGTTGATTTCACCACAGTTGGTCAGTGTCTTCGTTGGCAGGAGACTGACCAAGGTGCTCCTGCCCCCTGCTGAAAATGACATGTAAAATCTCCCTTGTTGAACTGCAAATCCATGCCTATTTTCGATCCTGTCTGCAGTGCTTGTTGACGATCCCGCATGTACAGCGGTGTGCCACACACACACAACAACCAAACCTGCCTCAGTCTTCCGCGACCTAGGTTTTAAAGCGGTTGCGAACCACCCAGTTTCGCAAAAAAGCCGACATCATCAGTGTTGGTGTGAGCGCCCCGAGTTTACTCGACACAGGGTTCTGACGTGTAACTCTGCAGCGACCCAGTTTTACCCGACATGTTTTTTACAACCCCTGAAAACAGCGACCCTATTTTACCCGATGAGCGGGCCTTTAAAGCCCGAAACCCCAACCACCCCCGAAAGCAACCGTGAGTAAACCATGAGTGACCGTGAGTGTGCTTCGGCCGTGGCAGCCACGAAGAGGAGTTGGCTCCTGAGCCACCCAGATTTACCCCATCCGTTTGCAAACCATGAGAAATCGTAAGAAGGGAAAACAAGCTGAGGTAAATTGAGGTGATTCGGGCTCTGGGCCTCAAGCCGAGGTAGGGTTTAAATCTAGCGGTTCGGGCCAGAAAGGGTTGTTTTTTTTTTCGGGTGGTTCGGGCTCTGGGGTTGAAGCCGACTTTCAGATAAACCTGGGTGGTTTGGGCCATCAGGACTTGAAGTTGCCGAAGGTTTTCCAGGTGCTTCAGGTCTCACGGGTATCTTATTCAAAGATGGTTGGGGTAGGGGCAGAATCAGGTGGTTCAAGCCAGGTCGAACGAACCACGGGGGAAAATATGGTCTTTATGGCCGCGCCCTGCTTTGCTTGACTCATACGATGCGTCTGTGAGGATCCAAAAGTTCAGACGCGACAAGTTCGAAACCTCGTTCCACAACATGTGGACAGCAAAGAAAGCCCAGCCCACGACGATAGTATTGTGACGCTTTCCATGAGCTATGGGACATACTTTGACGACCCCATCCCACCTGGAATTATGCTGCTGGTCCAAGGTGTGTTCTGCATCCGGTGTATTCGGCCCACAGAACACCGCACCTCCGGGCACTGGTCCTTGCCCGCATCCGCCCTCATCATTTTGCAGCCCACATCCTGCTGTCCGGTTCATGTTCAATAAACTCTTGTTTCAAACGCTTCCGCAAATGGGATGAAGTGCATGTGACCACTTCTAAGTGTGGGGCTGGTCGGAATGTGGCGGGCAAACCCGGTGTAGCGTTGCTTGAAACATAGAAGGCGTAGGAAGCTTGGACAATTTCACGGTTCACGTTCTTGAGCCTTCTGCACAAGGATTGGCAAAGACTCAGTACTTGTGTTTGTGCACGGGGAAGATCAAGATGAGTTTCAAGCGGTCATGTTGTTCCAATTGCGCTAGAAGGACGAGAATTGTGTACACGCACATGCGCATGATCATACACGCACGAAATCGGATACAGTTTTGCCAGGTGCGTTAAAGCCCATGTATTGAAGCTTGTGGCTCAAGGGCTGTTGCCAGTTCGTATGGGCTCGACACGGCTCAGGCTCAAGCACAAGTAGGATTTCCAACGCATTAGAGAAACACCCCGTGCGAATGCCGAAGGAACCAAGCACGGGTTTGCAGAGATGTCGAATCTACAGCATGTTTTGATTGAGGTTGCAATTTCAATCGTCGAGATGTGCACACCTTCTCGTGTACTGACAGACACCGTGAGCATTGTGATGCAAGATGCCTTGTTGCTTGGACACGTGCATGGGGCCGTAACAAACTCATGTACTTCATTGTCGTGTTTGCCCAAAAGGTCAGTATATACAGCAGAGCACCGACTCAGGCTTTTATGTAAAAGTGGTACAGCACCAGCGGACTTCTCCAGAAGGAGGCCATGAACATGAACCTTGGCTGCCGAACTCCGGTTGCAGCTCAGAAAAGCCTTCGAGGACAGTGCCAAGGTGCAACCGCGATGTAGGGTTCAAGGACAATCAAGCATGTCGTAGTAAACGTATGTTGCATTTTCGGCAAATTTTAGCGCGTGTTTTCAAGCATGGTCGTGCTGCAACAGCTGCAGTAGAGTGATTGGTTCATGACCTTGCAACAGAATCCTGCCAGCAGGGAATGTAGCAATAGCACGAACCAACAAACAAAGAGGATCAACAACAATGTCAGGTATGCCTTTCACCTGCGAGCACACGGGTTCTCCGGTCCGAGGCTTCTTGGGCCTTAGCCCCCCCTTCATTGTGACAGCGCCACTTCAACCGTCCACATGGTTACGCGTGAAAGATACAGAGACTTGTAAACGGTCGCAGGTGGCTGACGCGCGAATGGAGCACCTCTTTCCTGGCTTCGAGCCTTGCATGGCAATTGGCGTCTGGAGAGAGGGTTTGAAAGACTTCATGTCTGTGATGGCCTGTTGCTTGCAGAACCCTGGTATGTCTTGAAGCGAAGGATGTAGCTTGAGCGTTACAGATAAGCAATCGGTGCCGAGGCGTGATGATGCCCGTGACAGGATGACAGGAAGTCGTGCCAGGCAGGGTTGGTGATGCAGCAGCGCCCTAATCCGATCCGCTATGTAGGAGCTGTCATTCAATACTGTGCTGCTTGCCATGCAGTTCGGCAGCGTGTTGGATGTGTTCATTTTTGCTGTTGCGTGTGGCAGGAGCCTGCACTGATATGATGCTGCACCCCGTCTCGATGGGATTTACACAAAGCATCCTCACATCCAGGTTGGGCCGAGTGTGCTTTCAGGATGCGGAGTCTCTGTAGAAGCAACGCAGCAAGACCTCAACGGAACTTCTCAACAAGAACCGTATCTCTGTGCATGGTCTTGCTTGCCTACAGAAACTTCATCTCTTGGTTCTGCAAAGGGGTGAAACCCGAATTCCAAACATCAGCGACCAGGGCAATGTGTCCAAGACCCCAGGGGGCAGACGGCAGAAGCCTCTCCTTCGTTGCCTTGCGCAGCCCGGGTGTAGCTTAGGCCTCTGCCTAGTAGCACCTTTGTCTGTTCGGCCACCTGGTGCAGATCACGATGTTGCATATCGGCTCTTTGCCACGGCAAATCAGCGAAAGCTCCGACACAGTCATGAAACTGCTTAGCCAGTTCCGGATATGTTGGCGCCGCCTTCAGCCCCACAGCTGCTGTGCGCAGGCCTGCCCCTCTGACAAACCCTGGCAACGGTGCATGTGTGTGCAGCGTTTCTTTCCGACGGTGATGTGAAATGGGGTTTAACTCCCGTTCTCACCCTTCCTCACTTCCAGGTCAGGCCGAGTGTGCTTCAGGAGGGGGAGACCTGAACGGAACTTCGCAACAAAAACCATATCTTCGTGCATGGTCTCAATTGCATTCAGAAACTTCATCTCTCGCTTTTGCAGAGGGGTGAAACTCGAGAGCCTCTCCTTCCTTGCCTTGCGCAGCCCGGGTGTAGCTTAGGCTTCGTGGCACCTGTGTCTGTTCAGAACCCTGGTGCAGATCACGGTGCGACATCTCGGCTCTTTTCCACCACAAATCAACGAAAGCTCCGACACAGTCATGAAACTGCTTAGCCAGTTCCGGATATGTTGGCGCTGCCTTCAGCCCCACAGCTGCTTTCTGAGATGCAGGGGTTCATCGATTCCCTTGCAAAATCTGTAGCCCTTGCAAGCAACATGTTCCAGCCGGTTGGCTTCGCTTTGCCACGGCGCCTTTGACATCTTGCCTCCTTGACAAGTTTGGCCAACCTCTTGGCCCGGAAAAGCTGGGCTCCATGCATTCCTCTTTGCTGATTTGCAAACCCTCATATCGGTCTCCTTGCTTGCTTCGGTGCTGTGCTTCTTCTTAGCGCCTCTCTCTTGCTGCCAGAGCCTCCCGGACGTGCAGCTTGCAGATGATCAGGGGGGTGTGTCCGCATCCCCACACATTCCAAGTACGTGTGCTCTCTTGCTTCTCACGCCCTCTCTGACAGCTGGCCTACGCTTGGGTCCGTCAAGCTCCTCTTGTTCCGGCCCGTGGGCAAGCATGGCAAGCATGGTGCTGGAGTTCTGGCGGGACACCGGGGACCAAGTTGTAGCCCCGCCGGTTGGCTTCGCTTTGCAAACGCGCCTTTGACGTCTTGCTTGCCTGACAAGTTTGGCCAACCTCTTGGCCCGGAAAGGCTGTGTGGAAGCAACGCAGCAAGACCTGAAGAGAATCTCGGGACGGGAACCATCTCTCTGTGCGTGGTCTTGCTTGCGTCTAGAGTATCCATGCGCCCGTTCCCTTGGAGAGTCTGTAGCCAACCACATGTTCCAGCCGGTTGGCTTCGCTTTGCCACGGCGCCTTTGACATCTCGCCTCCTTGACAAGTTTGGCCAACCTCTTGGCCCGGAAAAGCTGGGCTCCATGCATTCCTCTTTGCTGATTTGCAAACCCTCATATCGGTCTCCTTGCTTGCTTCGGTGCTGTGCTTCTTCTTAGCGCCTCTCTCTTGCTGCCAGAGCCTCCCGGACGTGCAGCTTGCAGATGATCAGGGGGGTGTGTCCGCATCCCCACACATTCCAAGTACGTGTGCTCTCTTGCTTCTCACGCCCTCTCTGACAGCTGGCCTACGCTTGGGTCCGTCAAGCTCCTCTTGTTCCGGCCCGTGGGCAAGCATGGCAAGCATGGTGCTGGAGTTCTGGCGGGACACCGGGGACCAAGTTGTAGCCCCGCCGGTTGGCTTCGCTTTGCAAACGCGCCTTTGACGTCTTGCTTGCCTGACAAGTTTGGCCAACCTCTTGGCCCGGAAAGGCTGTGTGGAAGCAACGCAGCAAGACCTGAAGAGAATCTCGGGACGGGAACCATCTCTCTGTGCGTGGTCTTGCTTGCGTCTAGAGTATCCATGCGCCCGTTCCCTTGGAGAGTCTGTAGCCAACCACATGTTCCAGCCGGTTGGCTTCGCTTTGCCACGGCGCCTTTGACATCTCGCCTCCTTGACAAGTTTGGCCAACCTCTTGGCCCGGAAAAGCTGGGCTCCATGCATTCCTCTTTGCTGATTTGCAAACCCTCATATCGGTCTCCTTGCTTGCTTCGGTGCTGTGCTTCTTCTTAGCGCCTCTCTCTTGCTGCCAGAGCCTCCCCGACGTGCAGCTTGCAGATGATCAGGGGGCCGTGTCCACATCCCCACACATTCCATATGAGCAAGCGCCGAAACCGTAGCCATTCAAGTAAGCAAGGGGTGGACCCAAATCCCTAAATCCCTGCAAGGCGAAGGGAACATCTGAGAAGCGACAACTCTAAGTTAATGAAACGTTGTGGGCTATAACCTTGAGATTTCCCAAAGCGACACGTGCAGACGTCAAGCGTGGATAACTGATGTTAAAGCTCTGCAAAGCCATGGGAGCACTTGAGAAGCGACACCCCTCATGTTGCGTCCATTAGCACCGCCAGCCGTCATAGTCAGCGGCTCATATATGTATGCTCGCTTGCTTCTCACGCCTTCTCTGACAGCTGGCCTACGCTTGGGTCCGTCAAGCTCCTCTTGTTCCGGCCCGTGGGCAAGCATGGCAAGCATGGTGCTGGAGTTCTGGCGGGACGCCGGGGACCAAGTTGTAGCCCCGCCGGTTGGCTTCGCTTTGCAGCCGCGACTTTGACGTCTTGCTTGCTTGACAAGTTTGGCCAACCTCTTGGCCCGGAAAGGCTGTGTAGAAGCAACGCAGCAAGACCTGAAGAGAATCTCGGGACGGGAACCATCTCTCTGTGCGTGGTCTTGCTTGCGTCTAGAGTATCCATGCGCCCGTTCCCTTGGAGAGTCTGTAGCCAACCACACGTTCCAGCCGGTTGGCTTCGCTTTGCCACGGCGCCTTTGACATCTCGCCTCCTTGACAAGTTTGGCCAACCTCTTGGCCCGGAAAAGCTGGGCGGCTCCATGCATTCCTCTTTGCTGATTTGCAAACCCTCATATAGGTCTCCTTGCTTGCTTCGGTGCTGTGCTTCTTCTTAGCGCATCTCTCTTGCTGCCAAGGCCTCCCGGACGTGCGGCTTGCAGATGATCAGGGATGCGTGTCCGCATCCCCACACATTCCACCCTCTCTGACAGCTGGCCTACGCTTGGGTCCGTCAAGCTCCTTTTGTTCCGGCCCGTGGGCAAGCATGGTGCTGGAGTTCTCACGGGACGCCAGGGACCAAGTTGCAGCCCCGCCGGTTGGCTTCGCTTTGCAACTGCGCCTTTGACGTCTTGCTTGCCTGACAAGTTTCGCCAACCTCTTGGCCCGGAAAGGCCGGTGAACTTGGGGGTTCGCCTTGTTCGCCCTACGGCCAACCATGCTCTCTGCCCTGATGTCTGGGTGGACGCATCCATCACCGGGTGTCGGACGTACGTGCGAGCACAGTGCAGCGTGTTGACTTCTAGCTGCCGAAGTTCAGGTTCCGAGAGATGTTATGCAAAGGTGTGCTCTGGGCACGAATGTCTGGCTGGACAGGGACTGTTGCGATGCGGGACACGCGTATGTGCTCTCTTGCTTCTCGGACAGCTGGAGCATTAAATTTCAGGGAAAGTCCTTGCAGCCAGGGGAGTTTCTTTAGCAAACTTTAGGCAAAAGCAGAAGAGTTCAAAGCTCGTTTAGTCAGCACCTCTTCTATAGCAACGTTACTCGTGTTCGCAGGGCTGCCCCTTTTGAGAAACCCTGGCAGAGTTGCATGCGGATGCAACGTCTCTTTCCGACGTGATTTGAAACGGGGTCCAACTCCTCGTTCTCACCTTTGCAGGACTCTCAAGATCCCCCTTTCTTGAAAAATGGACAGGCCAGGGGCATAGGTACCTGTGTCCAAAACTTTTGTCCACTTTCAGGGCTTGGTTTGATGCGAATACGCGCATGAACTTAGGACCTGTGAATCTGGACAGTCCATTTTTCAGGTCCTCACTCTCTAAATCGTTGGCGATCTCTCCAGGCGTTCCAGCCTCCATCGTGGCGGGCTGCTTCACGATTCCGGAAGCATCCACCAGCACAGCTCGACAGCACAAGAGCTCGTCCGCAGCAGTTCATTCCTGCAATACTTGTCATTCAACTTTTGAGTGCATGTCCCGTGTTTCTTCGTATCAACAGGATGTTGGACAAGCATAGGACAAACACATGTGCCCTGGGGCGCAGTTTCCAGTTTTTGAAGTCCGTGTCGGACGCATTGAGGATCTCACTTTCAGGGGGAGCGGAGAGTTTTTGATGTTGGGTTTGACATGGGCACGTCTGGGGACGCTCAGAATTGAAGATTTCCGTCGTCCCCCTTCTGTTAAGCATGGGGATGCTATGAGGCATGCCGGGGGACGTCCTCAAGTGCAACATTGCAGTTTGAAATCTTGCAAGGTAATCGCAAGGATTTTTTGCAGGTTCGACTCCCGGTCGTCACAAGTCAGGGATAGCAGCATGTGCTTTGCGCAAGCACTGAGGCACCTCCATGCGGGTAACTGAGCTCAAAGTGCATGTTGTTCTGTGAGTCAAGCCTGCCTCCCTTATCTGCCACCCTTGTCCTCCGCGAGTCAAGCCTCTCCTTCCTTGCCTAGGCAACCCTGGTGTAGCCTAGGCTTCAGCAAGGCCCAGAGGCAGAGGCCTCACATATTTTGTGATTAAGGGAAGTAAGGGACTTGCCAAGCGCATTCTGTACTCGCGAATTCCATGCAGTGGCCTAGAGGCACTTTTGTCTGTTCGGCCACCTGGTGCATATCACAATTTCGCATCTCTGCTCCTATCCACCGGAAATCAGCCAAAGCTCCGACTCAGTCCCGAAACTGCTAAGCCATCTCCGGAGCTGCCTTCAGCGCACAGCTGCTTTACGAGATCCGGGGGAGGCTTGCATGAACCTGCAGTCGCTACCTTACTCTTGTTCGCAGGGCTGCCCCTTCTGACAAACCCTGGCCCAGTTGATTTGAAACGGGGTTCAACTCCTCGTTCTCACCCTTTGCGGGACTCTCAAGGCGTTCCAGCCTCCATCGTGGCAGGCTGCTTCACGATTCCGGAAGCATCCACCAGCAGGGCTCGACAGCACAAGAGCTCGTCCGCAGCAGTTCATTCCTGCAATACTTGTCATTCAACTTTTGAGTGCATGTCCCGTGTTTCTTCGTATCAACAGGATGTTGGACAAGCATAGGACAAACACATGTGCCCTGGGGCGCAGTTTCCAGTTTTTGAAGTCCGTGTCGGACGCATTGAGGATCTCACTTTCAGGGGGAGCGGAGAGTTTTTGATGTTGGGTTTGACATGGGCACGTCTGGGGACGCTCAGAATTGAAGATTTCCGTCGTCCCCCTTCTGTTAAGCATGGGGATGCTATGAGGCATGCCGGGGGACGTCCTCAAGTGCAACATTGCAGTTTGAAATCTTGCAAGGTAATCGCAAGGATTTTTTGCAGGTTCGACTCCCGGTCGTCACAAGTCAGGGATAGCAGCATGTGCTTTGCGCAAGCACTGAGGCACCTCCATGCGGGTAACTGAGCTCTAAGTGCATGTTGTTCTGTGAGTCAAGCCTGCCTCCCTTATCTGCCACCCTTGTCCTCCGCGAGTCAAGCCTCTCCTTCCTTGCCTAGGCAACCCTGGTGTAGCCTAGGCTTCAGCAAGGCCCAGAGGCAGAGGCCTCACATATTTTGTGATTAAGGGAAGTAAGGGACTTGCCAAGCGCATTCTGTACTCGCGAATTCCATGCAGCGGCCTAGAAGCACTTTTGTCTGTTCGGCCACCTGGTGCATATCACAATTTCGCATCTCTGCTCCTATCCACCGGAAATCAGCCAAAGCTCCGACTCAGTCCCGAAACTGCTAAGCCATCTCCGGAGCTGCCTTCAGCGCACAGCTGCTTTACGAGATCCGGGGGAGGCTTGCATGAACCTGCAGTCGCTACCTTACTCTTGTTCGCAGGGCTGCCCCTTCTGACAAACCCTGGCAGAGTTGCATGCGTTTGTAACGTCTCTTTCCGACGTGATTTGAAACGGGGTTCAACTCCTCGTTCACACCCTTTGCAGGACTCTCATCTTATAAGACCCTCTATAGACTCTAGAGACCCTCACTTCCAAGGCGTTCCAGCCTCCATCGTGGCAGGCTGCTTCACGATTCCGGAAGCATGCACCAGGAGGGCTCGACCACTTGGGAGCTCTTGCATGTGAGCTGTGCCATGCACCCCAAGAAGCGGGCTGCGTGCGGCGTGGCGGTGCAGCCACACTCGACCTTCGGAAGATCCCGTGGCAGAGTGGAGGCCCGGTGGCAGACCCGCAGGCGGTGAGTGTTTGAAGAGGACGATTTTGTCTTGGCTGGCGAGGTCTGGGGACTTCGCGACAGAACTTGATCGGCCTCGCTAGGCTCGACAGGCTGCTCGAGACGATGATTGCTAGGAATTTTGGTCCGAGTGATTCGGCGGCAGCGCTGATTGCTCGACAACTGTCTGGGCCTGCCGAGCAGAGCATCCCGGGAGTCCCTTTGTGCTTTCTCTGCTAGAGAGCAAAGGGCCAACGCCATTCTGCTTCGGTGCTCTCCTTGTTTGCTTGGGTGCTCTGCTTCTTCGCCTTTCTCTTGCTGCACCCTGCCCGAAGTGCAGCTCACAGATCAGGAAGCTTGTACGCATCCCCACACCTTCCATTCATGTGTGCTCTCTTGCTTGTCGCGCCCCACTCTGCCAGACAGCCCAGATGTTGATCCCAGTGCCAGCCCTTGCAGCCAGTGGAGTATCTTGAGCAAGCTTATATAATCCCTCAATTGAACGTTGAGTGCCTGTCATGATAGTATAGTAGTTCTGTCCCAGCTGGGCAACTCAGTCCTTTCAGTAGACTCAGTAGCGCAACAGCTCTCATGCCTGCTGCTGCTAACGGAGCGAAGATCGGTAATAGTCACTGGCTCGCAATCTGCCTCAGAGAGGCTGAATCCCCAATGAAACAGTTCAAATCAAAGTCGAGACATGTACTCGAGCAACCCGACAAATCCAGGTGACGAGCAGATCCTTTGCTCTGCAAGCGCTTGCCAGGTTCCAGGCTCACGTGGCCGGCATGCTTGCAGAGTTTATCCAAAACAGCGGCTCACCTCGCTATTCCAGGACTCGCATCCATTTGCCGTTTGCCTTGATGGCTTTGGCTTGCCACGGTGCAAGGTGTGCATGTGCACCATGTGTATACCCTACGAGACATGAGAGTGCAAGTGGCGTGCCTCTGCGCAGCTCTTGCAGCCTTGGGGTAAGGGAGTGGTAAGGGTGAGGTGAGTTGCCGCGTGTGAGTTCAAAACGTCGGGGCTGGCACGCACCAAAGTCGCGGCACGTTCCATACACATTGCACTCGGCGTGAGTCGTCTCAGCGTGAGTCGTCTTCCTTCCCGCAGCCGCAGTCGGGGGCCGATGGGCTATGGTTTTCTTGTCAGATGCGCCCAAACAGCGCCCGGCGCAATCGCTGTGGATGTGCGCCCTTGCATTTTCTACGACCTCTACTGGCCGACATTCAGCCAAACCGAGAAGTGCTGCTACATCGAGGGCTAGAGCTCCAGCAATGACGGCCATGACAGCAGTTGCACTGCCACCGTGTGCGCAGCTGCGATTCTCCAGAGGACAGCTTCTCTGGAAAAGGCTCGGCTTTGCCCCCGCCATCCCTTCTACTTCCCTTGCGATCCGCAGGTGCATACCACGATTGCCCGCAACAAGAGCTTGAAGGCCCGTGCGTGTGAGAAGTGCCTGATTCAGGTCTCGAGCCTTGCGGATCTGCAGCTATAGGTGTGCGTTGCACATCCTTGCACATCCTTGCACCGCCTCGGCCTTCAGCAGGTACTGGGGCGATGTGCTAAAGCGTGCTGTGCAGCAGAAGGCGTAACAAGCCCGCGTGCCCTCCTTGGGAACTCCCTTGAAAGCTGGAGTCTCAACTTAGATGGGCTTCCACACCGCAAGCGTGTGCCCTTGCTATCCGACTCATTCGCCGAGTTGTGTCGCAGGTTGGGTGCACATGCACGCAAAGAGGATTGAAGGGTGGTTCGTGCTTTTTGTCCGGTCGCTGGGAGCCCGAGAGGCCAGGTCGAGAGGCGTAGGTTGGGCACGCAGAGGCGAGATGTGAAGGATTCTGTACGCAGTCGGTGCGTGGCCGCATGGAGGGTGTTGGTTACCGTTGGTTGCTGGCACGTATCCAAGAAAGCCCGCGGTCGCTGTGATTGCCACGAATCAAGTTCAACAATCGGTGGTAAGTTCAGCTTCGGGACTTCTGTGGCTAGGCACCCACACAACTTCACATTCCTAACTGCCTGCCTCGCACCTGCACGTACTTGGGGTTTGACATTCGGTGTTGTGCCTTTTGTCACATGGAGTGCTTTTTGCTATAATGCCGCGTGCCAAGGCGGTTCTGTGGTGTAGTGCCTTAGCACGCATCGCAAGTGCGACAGGTACGAGTTCGCTGCGTGCCAGATGTTTCTCACACGGACTGCAAGGGGTACAGATCCATCGCCTATGCAGTTGTCTTCACATGCACTCGCGGGGGCTCGCCATAGGGCGCATTTGATGGGTGAGCTGCAGGACCGTCTCATTCTGTGCGACAGCGATGTGTGTGAAGCAATGCGTCTCGCCGTGTGTGGGTGCTTTCGGATTTCCGGACCCTCGTTGCCGAGGCCAGGGTACCCTTGCACGGTGATCGCTGCCAGCTCCGCTTCTGTGTAGAGACTTGACATTGAAGTGGCGTGGTTGCAAAACGACTTGTGAGAATTTGTTGATGCAGCATTGCATGACAAGTCCATTGGAGTCCCAGGCAGGAACGCCTCTTTTAAAGATTGGCCATGCTGATTCCTGTCCAATTTCACAGCTAGTGTTGATGCGAATATAGGCATGGACCTGGGACCTCTGATATTGGACCGTCCAGTCTTCAAGTCTACACAGTAAAGGGGCTGGGAAGGCGGGATGTGCATCTGAAAGGGAACTGCAGAGAGGCACCCTGTTTGGCCTCGCCTAGCTGTTGCAAGGTCGGGCCTCGTTGCTTGTGCAAGCGCCCAACGTGACAAAACTCATGCTTGCGTGGAGAAGTGGCAGATAGTTGACCTCAGCATATCCTCGACATGCAGATCGCAGAGCAGCACCGCTGCACGCCAAGGTGGGCAGACGACTGGAAGATCTGGGGTCCGCGTCGCGTCGCTTGCGGTCTCCGGAGCAGCTTTGAAATGCCAGGAACGGGGGCGGCGGGGGCGGCTGCGGTAACGCCTTTGGGCCATCGTGTCCTCATCCTCCTCCTCCAAGTATGCTCTCCTTGAAGTGCAGGTGGAGATGGTGGAGCTCAGAAGTCCAGAAAGTGGCGGCGCTGCGAGTTGCGCGGAATCTTGGTGCAGCCTCTTCAGCGACTTCCTTCCGGAATCCCCTGCCAAAGGAAAAGGCTCGTCCATCCACGCATTCTGCTCCGAGCTTGTTGAAGACGGCCAGAGTCAGATGCAACCCCCGATGCCTTGATGACACCTCCCAGGTACAAATGGACACTTCGATTTTGCAGAGTTGCGAAATGCTGCGAATCCGTGCGCTGGGCTACCTGCATCTGCCCACCGAGGCAAACTGATGCCGGAGAGCCCCATAGCCGAGTTGGGACAGGTGCTATGTGAAATAGCCTCTTTAGCCGCTTCTGTCAAGAATCCCCTCCGAAAGAGACTCCTCCAGTCACGCATGATGTCAGCAACAGTCAGATTAAATGCTTGACCCCTCCCGACGACACCCAGGTGCAGATGGACGTTTCGATCTTGCAGAATTGCTGATTGACGGGCTCAGTGACCGCCTGCATCTGCCCGCCCACGGAGCCAAGCTGATTGCGAAGACCCCCGTCTCCGAATCAGGACGTGTGCTGATGCGACAGATGCGCAGGCCTCGTCCGCCTTGTCCACATGCTGCAGCTGCCAGAATGATAAACTGCCATGGGTGGCTTGACTTTCTCTTGACTAGAGAATCCAGTTCATCTCGGCAGCACATGTGCTACAGTGACTGTAGCGGGATCCCAGGTGCGCAGACGGCCGATTTCCCTATTCTATCGTCGCGCGCTTTGGCCCTGGCAACTTTCTAGTCCGAGATGGCTCTCTTCGACTGAAAGCTTGGAAGCTGCAGAGCTCAGAAGTCTCAGACCGCCCTCCTCCAGCTTCCTGACTCGGCTTCGCAAGCCAGCAGCCTGGGCAAGGCCTTTGATTACGTCTCGGAGGCCTCTTGCCAAGGGCTGAGAAGCGTGGGTGCCGGCGTAGTAGGCGTAGGAGCCAAGTCGCATTGTGCCTCCCCTTCAAGGGCACCGCCTCCCGTTCGGCCCCCAGTCTGCATGCAGTGCCGGCCCTGAGATACCCGGAGGTCATCCTGGCACACGTTCACAAGCCGGCACGGGGGGTGTCTGCTTCAAGGAGATAAGCCGCATGAAGAGCCGTGTCCGAAATGTCCCCGTTGCCTGGCCCTTCAACTGCAGGCCACTTGCACGGCTGCGCACGGCTGCCTGTGCTTTGCGGGGAGTCGCCGTTTCTGTGAAGCACCGGACACCTCTGCCCGCGCGACCGCGGAAGCCATGCCTGTTGCCTCGCGTTTGGCGTGACGTCACCAGCCTTGCGTCCAGAAGGGGCAAGGGCGGCCTGCGCCATGGTCCTGCGTTGGGAATCCTGCGTTGATGCGGCGGCTTGGATGCCCGGAGGTTGGCCTGAGGCGGCCGCATGTTCTGATCATAACTCGTTCAGCTTTGCTGTCCGTCAGTCGCTCTCAGCTCTGATGGCAGTCAAGGGGAACTTGCCTCGTCCCCGTCCCCGTATTCCCCGTCCCCGTGCAGTGCAGGGCCAGTGTTTCGCTGGAAGCACCGGCCGAGGGCTCCGAGGGCTCCGAGGGCTCCGAGGGCTCCGAGGGCTCGGAGGGCTCGGAGGCCTTCTGCAGTGCTCATGCAGTGCTTGTGCATGCCTCCCCAGAATCTCAGAAGCCTTGCACCATGGCAACATTTCGCTGGTGGCCGCTCAATGTCAAGGGCACTATAGAAGTGCAATGAAGTGCAGGAGCGGCTGCGTGCCTTTAAGCTCTCCATGCGCGCCGTCTCCTCGGCGAGCCCAAGCCAAGGCCGAGAGGCGCCTTGGCGGCTTTGATCAGCTCCCGTAGGGCTCCCGTGAGGCTCCCGTAAAACTCACCGTAAGACTCACCGTCAGGCTCACCGTCAGCCGCGTGTGACGTCCACCGGCGCGAGACGTTCGCCGTTGAGCCAAAGCCGCATCCGTCGGGCGCGATAGCTTCAAGCTCAGCAGCATCCTGCGGCGCTGCGGTCGGTGCCCGGTGTGATCGATGTGCATGTCGCCCGTGCGGCTGCTTGTCACGTGACAGCTTGCCCAGGAAGCATCGTGAGGATCCGAGCCAGCCGCAGTGACTGTTCCGGCTGCAAGTGATTTGCTCGATTGCGGTGCTTTGTCAACGGTGCTCCAAGCGGTTCTCTTCCAGCCGAGGAAGTGTTCACAGTTTGCAGGCTGCTTGACACGCACTTTGGCTGATGCACAAAGACCGAGGTTCTCACGACCAATGCTGCTCCCATGACCAATGCTGCTCCCCCGCCGCACTTCTCTGCACTCAACGCCGCGACCAGGCTTTTGCATCACAAGAAGCCAACTTTTATGCTATAGTTTCCAAGTACATATCCCTGTGCAAGACTGCCACGAGGATACCTGTGTCTTGGCGTCGTCTCAGCAAGACACATCGAGTCCCTCGCTGCCTGTGGAAGCAGAACATCAAGGTGCGCCGCCATTCTGACGCGAAGTCTTCGTGCAGCTTCACAGGAATGCCCTGCCCCATCGCCAAAGCCACCATTTTGCCAGATGACAGCTCCTGATGCACAGGCAGCTGAAGCAGCAGTCGGTCAAAGCAGAACAGGTGCTAAGTGCAAGGGTCCCAACGTTGTGGGTCCGATCTTGTCATGGTCGTCATATGTCGTCATCTTGACCTCTTGAGCCACTGAGGATCCAAACACGGGTGGAGAGCACACCAATCGCACCATCATTCGCCACACTCGCCACGCTACACGCTTCGGTGCCTGCCGAGGCTAGCGGTGTCGCGGATGTCGCGGAACGAGGTGGAGCTGCCTGGTTTGTTGCCGCATTCCGTCACCTGGGAGACGATGGCCGGATTCTCGAGGCGAAGCGTGAGGTTCTGAGCTGCGTAATGACATGCGACCGCCCACTGTGCCATGTGTACTCTCTGTGCCTTCGGTATGCCTTGCGACTCCGCTGTGCCTTGCCTCTTGAACGAAAGCCTGTCAAGACTTTGGCCTTGTGAGGGCTTTCCCTGCGCTTCCCCCACGTTCTGCCTTATGTGCCCGGGGCTGTCAAGCCTCCTCTATGCCTTTTGGGGTCTTCCTGCCGCATGCCTTCTGCGCCGGTGGAATGGGCACATAGACGACACACCGCTGCTTCCCACTTGATGGCGAGCAAGCTCAGAGTCCTTACATGCCCTACCTTCCCTACATATACGACACACTAACTACACGTTCATGTCCAGGCTGCTCTGCTTGCTCTGCTTGCCCTCTGGCCTGCCGACATGCGCGTCGCTGTGAAGCTGCTCTTTTTGCTCAGCAATGCGAGGTTTCCAAAGCTCGAGGAATCTCCTTACTCCAATCAACGTGCAGAGGGGAAGGCGTCAATGACTGCTTCAAGGCGAAGGAGTAGTTTGCTTTGCAGTTGGTGCGAGGGGCTGCTTGTTGAAAACGCTGTTTGCTGATTCGAATTGTGTGGCACAGGGTCCAGAAGTCTGAATGGGAGTACCCCTAAACCGTGCGTCAATGACATTAGTTACAAGGCGTTTTCGAGCTGTGTACATCTGAGGCACTTTAGCAGCCTTTTAGGATCTTTCAGTCTTCCCGATGCAGCCTTTCATCTAAAACCTTCCAAGATTCTTCATGCCAAGAGGGACCCGAGCGCGCAAGCGTCTTTTCACCAATCCCGCGAAGTGTGAGTTTGCTAAGATAAGGGTTAGAATTTGTTGCACTTTCAGAGCTCAGCGACATGGGAATCTGTGTCCCGAACGTTTTCTTGCGCTGTCCTGTATCTCGCTCTGCCTTCATTGGTGTAGGTGCTCCTGGTTTCATCGTTGCTGTTCCGAGATTTGTTGCACACTACTGCTTTTGCAGATCCGGGTGCTTTGCGTTGAATAGGATTGATTAGGCATCTTTACAAGTTTGGGTACTGTTTGGGTATATCTTCTGAGGGCATCCTCGACAGTGTCATGTGTACGCTTTGTTGCATAGCGCTTTGCAGAAAGCAGCTGTTTTCAATTGTAGAACGCAGAGGTTTGCGCTGCCCAGGGCCCGAAAGCTTGTGCTACTTCCATTCCCGCCGCACATTCCGACAAAATGTAATCTTAGAGTTGTATCCAGGGTTCAGTGGGTGACTGCGGAGTCTGCTTTCTCGGGAGTTGGCACTCTTTCCCAGCAACAAGGATCGTACGGATATTAATGTGACTCAGCCCCCTTCCGGGAGCTGAGAAAGAGAAATGACGGAGGACTTGCCCCACAATGAATGTCTCTAAGCACGCCTCGCAGCTCAAATCTCGGCACATGGGCGCCTTTGGACACGCCATTCTGTCTGGGGTCTTTGCTGGTACAATTCGAGCATTGTGTGTGCAAATCGCAGGGGGGGGCCCCACCGCTGTTTGAGCTCTACAACCCTTCTTTAAAGCTATGAACTTCAAGCACACCATGTCGTCAAAAGGAGTTGCTTCAAAATCCAAATATTCTTTTCACGACCCCGTTTTCCAGGCATTGTGTTTATTGCGGGAGCTGCACTCCAACCCCCCCGCCCCCCACTTGTTTTATGCTGCGCAAGCTTGCTTTAAACATGCATACACAGAGGAATTGCCCTCAAACCGATGAGTTTTTGCAAGAACAGCCTATTGGCCCCGGCCCCAGCCCTCACCCAACAACAATGGACTCCTTTCCAAACCCCGTCTGCGCCCTCTCCCCCAAGCTTCTTTTGAGCTGTGCAAGCTTGCGATGAAGGACACCATGCCATCAACAGGGTTTGTTTCAAAACCCTGACGAAAGCTTTCCAAACCCGTCATACAAAGCATTGTATTTGCAAAATGGCCCGTGCTGCTACCAGTAGCTTGTGGCAGAGGAGTTGAATGGAAACGCAAGTCCACTTCAACCTCAAGTCCGAAACGAAGTGGCAAATGCTCGAATTGCGGTGGGTACTGGCAGCATCCGGGCACCTCCAACAAGTCTTCAAGTAGCCCACAAGCCCAGAAAGAGTACCCAGACCAATCTCGCCGCCATTTCTGGACTCTAAAATGTACCAGGACATGAAAAGCCTGCTTGCCGCATTCTCGTGCCAGGGAAGTCGAAACTGAGAGTGCAATGACTTCGCGATGGATGCGCCAATGTGTAGTAGAGTCGTTCTCCTTGTCAGTGCCTAAGTAGAGAAGCTTCCCTTTGTCAACTTGCTTCGATTTAAGTATCGCTGCCATGGCTTTAGGCACTTTGTCCCGACTCGAGAAGGTCACGGTGCTGACTGGAGTTGCGGCGAGTGTCAGCTGTTGCATAAACCAGGAGATTGACACAAGGCCTATCGCGCCTGCAACAGTACAGGCAGCCACCCAGCTGGTGCTGTCAATGGGTGGCTTTCTCTTTAGCCTGCTTCTTCACTGGAGGCATTCCGGCTCCTTCTGGTCCCCTTTAAAGCTGCTGGCTACATCGACGGTTTTCTGGTGCACGGCCGAGAATGTGGATGCTGCGCTGGGAGGCATCCTCTTTGGGGACCATCCCTGGGATCCTGAGAGGATGCAGGTGCCTATGGTGGGATCCATGCCCGCCCAGCAACCCATGTCCTTGCAATGGCACCTCTACCTTTCTTTGCTTCTGGCAGACACCTGCCTCGGTGGTTTGGGCGGCCTGGGCGGCCTGGGCAGCCCGCACGGCTCGGAAAACGTGGAGGGCATCTCCTGGCCCCGGGCTGCGTTGGGAGCGCTTTTCGCGACGCTGCTCGATGCTGCGGCGGAGCCAGCATGGCTGGCCTCGCGCCTCTACCGCTACACCGCTTGCTCAATCGAGGGCTACTGTGTCTTGGGTGTCGATCCCAAGAACTACGTGTCATGGTTCCTTCTGATGTCCCTGTGCTACCGCGCCTTCCTTGCATGGGATGGGTTGCCCGTCCTTTCAGTGGCGCCGACGTCCATTGTCATAATTCCTTATGTTGCCTGGTCCTCCGTGCTGGTATGGTACATGAACTTGATTGCAGCCTCGGGTGGTGGAGTGGGCGTGCAGCTGAACAGCTTGTTCATCGGTACTGTGCCGTTGATCTTTGCGACCTGCTGTGCGTGCACCAAACCACGCCCAGAAGTGAGGAAGCAGCACAGCAGTTGATAATGCAAAGGAAGTGAGTCGAGACTGATCGTAGTGCAAACTCTGGGCAGGCGCATGCCCTGTTTTCAGGAGTTTGGGCCGGCAAGCACCATGTTTTTCGGTTGCACGAAGTGCCTAACAAGGGCTGCATGCCAGGGGTCCGGGTGAGGGTCTGAGGGTTTAGGTTTTGGGTCCAGCTGTTGAACCAAACCCCCGAAGCTCTACAAGAAACTTTATTAAAGTCTTGAGGCGATAGCTGCCGAAGGGTGCGGATGCGGCGGTAGTGGAATCTAGTCAACCCGACAAGAACGAGTACAGCTAGAGCTCATGAGTCATGAGGGGCGACAAGCGCCCTGTGTTTTTGTGCGCTTCGGCAGGCCCTTGAGCACTTTTGATCATTTGTTAAATCCCAGAAGGTTCCTGGTGTTTGCACCAAAAGCTGTCTGATATCACAACATTGTCGTGGTTTCAAATGTCGATATCTTTTAGAAAGCAATGTAAGAAGTCTCTTACGAAGCTTTGGAGCCCATGAGGGTTCATCTGTTGCCTGTAGAGCCGTCCCTGTGCAGCCGACTTTTCTTTCCTTTGGCTCCCTTGACTCCTTTGACTCCTTTGACTGTGACATTGAGTCAAGTTTTGACACGTCCACGTCATTCGTGACGCATGTCATGCGTCTGTGGAGACATGGTTTCGGGCTTGGCTCTTCTTGAGACTTTACACCTGCACGTGACATGTTGGTTGTAGAACAGGAACTGCCCAAAAGAGTTGATGTCAGACCAAGCTATACGCAGCTATGCTGAGCTGTACGGATCCCTAAAATACTGCATCAGGACTGTTCGCAAATAAGCTTCTGCGTTGAACCCTTCTCCGACCGTGATGGATCGGAGCTGTGGGCGCAAGGGCCATGGATCTCTCGAACACTGTGCAAGATGCGCTCATGCTCAGGCGATGCGGATGCAGTCTGTTTATGGTCAGTGTAAGCATCTGATGCGCAAGTTTGTAGGATAGTTGGAGGTTCCGCAATGTTGTTTGGTCGCAGGGCTCACTGATACAAAGTTGGCTTCCATACTGCTCAGGCGCATCCCAACGGAGGGGGGGGACTCCTCGTCGTTGACGCCTCTGGTTATCGCTGGAGTTCCTGATTGGCTTGAAGACACGTCCTTTTCATACAATTTAGAAAGATGTGTTCAAGAGGACCTACAACTTTTTGGTTTGCTTCACAACTCTGTGGCGGCCTTTCTGTGGCCAAGTGATGCATGCCACAAGAGACGGCGGTTGCTGAACCGTGGGGTTTCCACAACTTCTCTCCGGTACTCCAGCCGCCAGCCGCATTTAATGTGTGAAGAGTCAGGCATCAGGGTCAGCATCCGCCTGATGTCCGACAGGCCCTGGCCAATTGTAAAGTCCATCGCGGTCGAGTGCCACATTGAAGATACAAAAAGACCTTTTCGAGGAGGCTCGCTCTCGAGCGTGGATGATCCGGACTGGGCCAACGACCTCTGGACCGCGCGCCATTATTGGGAGAAGCAGCTGCTGTCGGGCTTGGCCCAACACGAGGGTGTTCGGGGTGTCTCCGCCAGGAGGACGTACTCGGCAGAAACGGCAACAACGCTGGCAGGCCGTGAGGAGAGCATCTGGCAAAAGCACGGGCCCCAGGCCTTGGCGACTCTCCTGTCGGAGCTGATCTTGAATTGTGCCATGCACGATGCCGCGGTGCACCTCGAGGCCACGATGCTGGATACGATGCGGAGTCTTCCCTTCTGGCCCGAGGGTCCCTTGGACGTGGAGGAGCATTTTCCACCCCTCCAGCTCGCAGACTCTTATTGCGACGAGGACAAGCAATGGAGCCCGGAGCTCTTCTTGCGCTTGGCGTCAGTGGTCTGGACCGCAGCCTCGCACGGCGTCCAGGCCTTGAACCATGCTTTGGAAGCTTTGCAGCAGTGTTCGGTCCCCTTGGACCGCCTGGCGCTCAACACGCCTGTGATCTACCGCTCTGCGGGCCGGAGCAGGACTTTGGCCGGACCACTGCTCATGTTCGTCGTGGACCAGATGACCCGGCACGAGTCGGCGAGGGAGATCGTCCAGGCTGTTGTGGCTGCAAGCGCAGACGTGAACTCGAGCTACGTCCTCTTCCCCACTGGGAAGCACAAGGCTGTTGGGCGCTTCCCAGTGCTTTGCTTAGCCGGAAACCGCCAGGCCTTGGACTTTGCAGAAGCCGGGCTCTGCAGGAAGATATGCGATGTTAGATACGGTTAGTTACAAGGGTAAAGCTCAGGCGTAGACCCTGTAGATTTCGACCCTTAGAACTTTTGAACGTTTAAAACTCATGCCGACTCATGCCGTTGTTATGTAGTTAGATCTTTTTCCGATGGAATAAACAAAACGTTTTGACAAGTCTTTCGAACAAGTCTATCTGGAACTTGTTCAGAGAAAAGTCCGGAAGACGTCTTCCGTGAGTCTGCAAAACGTTTCGGGGAAGTCTACGAAGGAGGCAAAACAAAATGTAAGGGTTGGCCCGAGACCTGTTTTTAAGTGTGTAGACTGTTAGAGACTTCCCTTCCCATCTAGAACAGGTGTAGTGAAGAAACAAGTCCTCCCGCTTGCCCTTCCCCGTCCACGCCCCCCTCCCCTCTTCCTCAAGAGACTTTCCAGCCTTGTCAGACTTCATGCTAACTTTGCTTAAGACTCTCTGTAGGACTTTTGTTAGACTTGTTTCGACTTCTTGAAGACTTCGAAAGATGCTTTTGCGTATTTCCAGGTGTTTTTTTGTTAACTAGGGAAGCCAGCCACATAATCTTAAAGTCTTACGCAACACGCAACCTTAGAGCACGCCATGAGCCCAGAGCGCACAAAAGTAAGGAAGCCTTGCTGGAGCGGAAAGCCGATGCCAACCGGGAGATCATACTCAACAACTTCTCGCACGGAGGCAATGCTCTCTGGAGCGCTGTTTGGGGAAGCAACTATGCCATGATTCGGCCCCTTGACCACAGAAGGAGCAAATGTTACGATTGTCCTTTTTTCCTCGCGTTGTCCCGACTTCATGTGGTATCCCGGATTCTGGGAAGGAGTTCCGCTGGAACTGCTGTTGTGTTCTTGTGCCATCTTGTGTAATTCTCACAGCATTCTGCTGCCCTGGTCACAGTTGCTAATTCAGGCTCCTCCTGGCATTCGGGGATTCGAGCGTCAACATCCATGCCTGGCACCCAGATGCACCGCCTTTGCCACTGGGTCATATGAGCACAGTTTTCTGATGTTTTCTGCTACTTTTCGAAACTCCACAGCCAGAGTTAATGGTTGATGATGGAAGAGCTCAACCGAAAACCCCAAAAAATCGCAAGACCACATATGAACAAAGCGTTCTTGACCTGAGATTCTTTTGAAGGCATCTTCAATAAACAGTGCTTTTTGAAATCTTGAGAAAAGGGAATCCTTCGAGGTCGCGGCAACCTCGGCAAGTGCAGCTGCTCTCCTTGGCCACCACGGCCCTGGACTCTGAGCACGTGCATCTGCTGCTCGAGTGCAAGGCCGACTTCCAGGAGGCGGAGATTCGAATTGGGGGGGGGGGGGGGGGGGGGGGGGGGGGGGGGGGGGTGGTTGGCACAGTTGGTTGGCACAGGTGGTTGGCAGTGGTTGGAGGGGTGGCGTGGCAATTGCGGCAATGCGGTGTGTTTTGGGGGCTTCCGTCTGGGCTTTCAGTGCTCTGTCAGTTCTCCCACTGCAGGAGCTTTCGTCCACCTTCGCTTTGTGCCACGCGGATGTGAGTAAGCTGCTGGCAAGCCACGTGGCAACCCGCCATCCGGAGGCAAGTCCTTATGGCGAAAGCAGTCCTACATCGCTGCTGAGTCGCTGAGTCGCTGAGTCGGTTCCTCCGCAAACCGTTCTAGTGCCAGGAAGCTGGGGGCAATATCTCAAAAGAAGCCTCGCCCCCTTGAGATGCGCACCGACAGGCCTTGGTGCAGCGGTGTGATGAGCTGGATGCCTGGCTGAGTACCGGGTGGTAGCGTTGTCATGTTGCATGTTCTGATGTTTTGTGCTGACTGACTCGCTGATCCATGACAAGACACTTCCTTCCACAAATCTGAAGAAGTAGCTAAGTAGCCCTTTGACATCCTTTCAAAGAAGCAGGATGGGTGTAGTGTAGGAACTCATCTTTTGCTCTCATGCATTCCAATCGTAATGTATGTTTCTGTGAGAAGGTCTTCGGCGATTGTTGCTTTTGGTCCGAGGGTTTTTGTTGCGCTCCGCCAGCCAGTGCTGACAGGCTTGCTCAGTGAGAGTTTTGCACAGAGGGAGTTGGCGGTTCCTCGATGTTTTTGTGAACCAGATCATGGGAGGCCGTCTTGCGAGTTCTTAGAATTGAGAGTTGCGCAATGTCAACAGAAAGGCACCCGAATTGTAGAGAAGCGCTGGTGCAAAACTTGAGCCCAGGAGGGCAGCTGTGGCGTTTGGATCGATTGGGCGTTCCAGGCGTGGCGGGAATGGCTTGTGGGACCGTCTTCCTTGCAAACCACCGTGAGAGCATCTGCTTTTTGTGAGCATCTGCAAAAGGACGTGAGCTGTGGTGTTTCATTGGTGTTCTCATTTGTGTTTCCTCATGGATCTCCGCCAAAAAAGTTCCGGGGGCTATTCAGACTGTTCTCTAGACCCGCTGTAGTATCCTCCTAGCCCCGCCGCGGAACGTAGTCCCACGAGCCTCTGTCCCAAGGCATCCAAGAATCTAAGCCATTCTCCTAGATGCCTCGGAAGCCAAGAACAGATCCGTCCCCCGAGAAGTTTGCCCCCCCCCTTCCTCCCCGCGGAGAGCCCCAGGAGATCGCCCGCGACGCCGCGGCCAGGAAGCGCTTCCGGAAGGCCTTGGACAGGGCTTCCGCGCTGAGGGAGGCGCGATTGGGGTGCCAAAGGAGTGCTGTGTTTTTGGCGGGCAGAGATTGGCAGTGGGTTCGGGGTTTAAAGGGGGGCGGGGGTACGTTTTCGTTTGGTGATTGCTGTGGCATTCGCTTGGGCTCTTCTTCTTGCTTGTCATTGCCGCAATGATCCGCCCTTGATGCTTTGTTTTTTTTCCTCCTGCCGTCTGCAGAAGGGGAGTGGGTTTTGTTTAGCCGCTAGAGCAGACTCGCTGTGCTTCAGTCTGAGATCTTCGTTCGTGCAGCAGCACTTGCGAGGCACACGACTCCCTGATCCGCTTCACCTGTGACCTGTGCCTTGGGGCACTTCTTACAGCTTGAATCTGGGGTCACTGGGGTCTTGCGTATTGAAAGGCTTGGGGAGTCGATCATGAGTCCTGTGATCGTGTGTCATGGCTTCACGAGGACCATCCCTAGCCTGTGATGGTTGGCTTCGCAATCGTACTTGCGTGGTCCCTCGTCCCTCGCTCTTTCCTTTTTCTTCGCTGTCGGCTGAGCGCCGGAAGCTTGGAATCTGGCAACCCTGTACCCAGTTCGTATTCCGAGCCCACACGTAGGCCTTGTCTTCCAGCTTCCAGCTCTTGAATCTAGCTACCCGCGACGACTCAGAATCCAGCGCCTTCCGAGCGCCGCTTCCGAGCTTCTGGATCGGATCTGCCTGCAGACACCACAGGCTGGAGATGTGTGGAGTGCAGGGTTTAGGACGTCTTCACAAAGTGTAACGGCTTGGAATAGTCTGGGAAGCATGACGAGGGAGGGAGCGAAGGGGAGAGAGAGGGCTGACAGACTGATTCAGCGGGCCGGCGCGGCCGGGGCCACCCCTCGGGGGTTGGGTAGAAGAAGAAGAAGAAGAGAGGGCGCGAGAGAGCGAGAGAGAAGGTCATCTTGGTTTTGGCTCAAATCTCGTGGGGGAAATCCGCCATCCCTCGCTCCTGGCTTCCCTTGCATTCCTCAAGTGGGGGGGGGGGGGGGGGGGGCGGGAGAACAAGAAGCGCCGAGCAGGGAAAGCAACATCGTGGAAGAGGACATGTGGGACGAAGCAGCCGTGCAAAAAAGAGCCGTGGAGCCGGAGGAGCGAGAGTACAGCCATAAAGAGGCAAACCCAAGCTGCCAGATGACGCCACGTATGCAGACGTCCTGATGTGGCCATGCCCAAGATGTGCTCCTGAACCAGCTACGAGCACACGTGGCAAGCAACGCAAGAAAGCAACAGCAACCCCACAACAACAGTGTTGGGGAGACTTTCAAACCAAAGCAGCCTGTTTCCTCAACGCGGGGAAGTCTCCCCTGAGCACGATGGCAGTGTGCGACCCAACCAACCGCCCAAGCCACAACGCGAGACCGAGACCCAAGCACAGAACACTCAGACCGAGCCATTACGCGCCCCAATTATCAGATACAAAAGCAAGGGAGCCAGGCCAGCAAGCCTTAATCCCTCCAAGACCGCATCGCAGAGACCAACCGCCAGAGAACAAACCAGATAGAACCAGATATACAACGCCAGCGCCGCTCATCGTCCACAATATCAGCCGCCCGGAGACACGATGCAGCAACAGACCCCCAGTACAAAAAGGGAAGCAAACAGAGGAGAGCCCCCACTCAGCTGTCGAGGTGAGACAAGGGGTTGCTCTGTTCGGTATGACATGGTATGCATGTTGCTTACCCCTCGTCCAGCAGCGGAGGGGGCAACGCATGCAGGAAGCAGCCGGCCTGAGAGAAAGGCGGGAAGGGTACAAAAACTCCTCGCCGGGCAGACAATCACCAGCAAAGCAGGCAAACTCCAAGACCGCAGGCAACATTTTAGGCACCGATCTCAGGGAGACAAACAGCACGAGGCAACTCAGAATCAACAAAAGAAAAGGTGGCGGAAGAAATTTGGCAGGATGGTCATGGCACTGAACTTATGACAAAAGTGAGCCTGACAGTGTACAGCCAGCAATTGCACCAGGGTCATGTTAACCAGCCACTTGGGAAAGTATTCCGATTATATTGAGATGTGTCGCGTCGTTTCGAGCGAAACCCGTGTTTTTCTAATCTCAGTCCGACCTCGATTTCACTGGTGCGCTCGAGAAGGAGGCCATAGGAGGCCCTTTACCCATGCCCGGCAGAAGAAAAGAGAGAGGCAGGCCCACTGCAGAAGCCTGACTACGGCTCTCAGGCCTTCAAGAGCACGGGAGTGCTACCCAGTGCAACCCTTGAAGAATTCCCCAAGATGCCTCCCAAGTCCGTACGCTCAACACACGTGCAGGTGCAGGAGCCCGCACGGCATCCATTGAGAACTCGCTGTCTCTTCCAGGCTGGCATCGGAGTATTGAAGGTTTACTTTCCTAATACCTATATTCCCTCGTGCTCTCGATCTCTCTCTCTCTCTCTTTTTCTCTCTTGCTTTCTCTCTCTCTCTCTCTCTCTTTCGTGTTTGCGCGCATGAGGTCTGGAATGCCACCACAGTTCTTTTGTGTAGCTGATCAAATTCTTGTAAGCAGGCTGGAAGCCTGGAAGCCTGGCTGTGCGCAGGCGAGCAATTTCCGCACCGCATACATCACGGAGACCAAGTGGAAGCCTGATGGCACCAGGCTCCCGGTGGGTTGTCCTCAGGGGCTTCCTGCAATTTCTCTGTCACGCGAATATGGAGTCGTCGCAATGTTCCCAGAACCGCCTCCCCCAACATGTCGTGGGCATGATGGCCAGACGTGTTCCACCCTGTGTATGGCTAGTGAAGCCCTGAAAGTTCGGTCCTGAAACCTCCTAAACTCAGTCATGCCTCTGAGACCCGCCCTCTCACCAGAAAAGTCTCGAAATTTCCACGACCCCTGACCGCTGATCCGTTTTTGATCCCATACACATTGATTCGCCGAGATCGAGTTTGGGGCTCCTTTTTGCTTTGTGAAGGTTCCAGGATATCCTGGCGCCCCCATCGCTCGAGGAACGGGGGCGGCGCTGCTGGGTGGAGTGCCTTGACATGCCTTGACATGCCTTGACATATGCGAAACAGCAGAACCGGTAGTAGACTGGAGATCATGTGGATGTTCAGGGTGGTTGTGTTGGAGTTTTCCGGAGGGTTTGGCTTTCAGGGCTGGAAAGGTTGTACCCGTACGAGCGACCTCCTGCGGAGGTCCATGGACTTCTGCGACGTGCTGGTGGTGAACTTCCCCGGGATCATGGACGTCCGCGTGCTGCGCGCACTACGTTCGCTTCCAAGAAGGACGCTGATTCCGCTGCTCCAGGAGCCTCGTTTTCTCTAGCATCTCCCTGAGTCTCTTCGTTTCCTGTCCTTAGGTATATGAAGAAAATTTGGAGGGTATCCAAGTATCCAAAGCAGAGCGACATTGGCGTTGTTCTCTCTAACACGTTATAACACGTTCAAAAATCTACTCAGTCACCATTTTTGAGGCGGTTTCTGTGATGGGTTGGGATGGTGGTGTTGAGGCTTGTGGGTTCACTGGAATCTGCGTAGCAACCTGCACCAGCATCGCATTGCCAAAGGAAAGCGTTGTGTTCCAGGGCTTGATCGAGTACATCTGGACACAGCGTGTGCGCTTCTACCACTATGTCAAGTCTGCGCACACAGTCGTGCAGCTGTGTGTTCTGTTGCTTTGGTGGCAGAGGCCCGGCCGAAGATTTATGTTGTTTGGGTTGCGTGTTTTCTGCATTGGTCAGCACCCCGACGCATTTGAAAGGCCAGGCATGAAAACCCTTGAATTTGTGGATCTGAAGAAGGGAGAGGCAGCCACCCGACCTTTTGAGGCTAAGGCTGTCACGCCCTCTTCTACTGCCGGACAAGCGTGTTCAACAAGCCAACAATGCGACATGACACAGCTGTCTTGGTATCTCTGGAAGCTCTATTTACCTGGAATAACAAACGTCACATCGCCCAGCTTCTGGTCTTTACTAAGGACGCAGAGCACGGATGTAGCAGCATTCTGCTGGGGCCTCTTCACTGGAGTCCTTGGCGTCCAGGTCTCGGGTCTCATGCTCGTCCTACTTCGATTGGAGGTTCCGTACATGTTGGGCGTGTTCCAAGCAGGCGGGTCGGGCCGTTGCAGTTTGTGGATGACGTGTTGTAAGGTCGGTTGTATTGCTTGTGCTAGTGCAATGTCGTCCATTAGGCTATGCGATACGCCTGGTGTCTGCTAGTTGGGGTGCCTGGGACGACCTGCCACGGACAGAGTACAAGTCACCCCTTGCGGTCAATGTTGCGGTCTGTGCCTTGGCTTCACTTCTGGAAAGAGCATGACCCCAAAAGGGGTTCCTGAGAGAGAAGCAACCCACAAATCCGCTCAGGCTGGTCAAGCAAGTTGTATGATCCATCCTTTTGTGGATCAATGCATCTTTTCGGTCCATCTGAACAGTTTAAGTTTACGTATCACCGCAGAAACAACGTCCTGGGGTCTTTTGGAGGTGACTTCAGACTACGTATGCTGAATTCGAAGAAGGGCCAAGCTTCCAAGTGCTTAGCCAAGGCATGCTTGCGATCGTGTACGACTGCCGGGTTCTCAAGCCCTTCGGCCTTCCCGTCGGCCAAAGCCTGCTGCCCATCCTCAATGCCGCTGGCAACGTGGAGTTTGCAGCAATGTCCACGGTCATTTCCGTGGCGCTCTTGGCCACGTTCTTGTACGTCTGCATCGAGTTTGAGGATGCTTGGCTGCTCTTGGGTACTGTGTTTTTTACAAGACTTTGGACTTTAGTGGCAAGTGCAAGGGCTGTTGTAACGAGGGAAGTCAAAGGGCAAAAGAAGAGATCCAGGAAGAAGTTGGGTTTCCTTCGAATGCCTTCCAGACCTGGCAAACGCTGATTGTTGGAGAGCCAACCCTGGTGGATGCCAGAGACTATCAGAAAGATGCTGTCCGATACCTGTCAGTGTCAGCTTGCTTCCTTGTGTCCAACACCGTCTTGATGAACATCTTCATCAACGTGACCGGCGCCTCGTATCTGCAGGAGCGAGCCGGTGTTGTGGGCACATTCGCAGCTGAGAGGCTGCGGATTTGTGTAGCGTCCACGTCGGTCGACAGCTGCGCCCGAGGAAGTGTCTGTGCGCTCTTTCTTGTGCTTTGGTCTGTATGGCTTGCAGTTGTCCTCTTCACCTCAAAGCCCTCGACGATCTTCCCGGTCGTCACAGCTTTGGTCACTTGGGTCATTTCCTACGGCTGCCATGGGTGTGTGGCAAAGGCGTCCGTCTTGGAGCTGGACTCTGAAGCCTCGACAGAGCTCCGGTACCTCTGGATCTGCAGAAGGGCCACCCGACCGGCCAACGAGTCCTCCCAGAGCCGGAGACCGGTGAGTGCCTTGGAGCAGGTCCGGGCACTGCAGGCGCGGCTCGGGATGCGCGAGGCTTCCGAGTCCCTCTTCGAGCTGTGAGTTGAAATGAGTTGAGTTGAGCGTGTTTTGGGCTCACGATGGCTCACGTCTCCTCGTGTTAACGTAGCAGTTTCACATTGGTGTGGGCGCCAAGCAGCCCACACTTGACAGCATTTGTTTTCGATTTTTCTAGTTTTGGTGTTTTCTTCGGGTTCGTTGGTCGCTTGTTGGCTTGTGCCGCTACCCCGCCGCTACCCCGGCTTTCCCATTCCGTAGAAATCTCGAGCGCGTCCGGAAGGCGAATGTCTTGTCCGATGTGCCACATGTCATAAGAGTCCAAAGGCAAGGGAGACGTTCCAGTCCAGATCCGGCCACCCTCTGTGACAATGTCCAAACAAAAAAGAAGCTGTGCTGTGAGATTTCATCTGTCTGAAGAGGCGAAGAGGAGTTTGGGTGTTGTGCTTTCGGTCTGTGCCCGGAGCACTTGTTCAGGCCCTGCAATTGCCAGGCTTTGTGGTCTTCGAGTCGGCTCGTAGACTCCAGCCATCTCCAGCCGCCACGCAGATTTCTGCTTGCGGGAGGCCGTTGGGCCCAAACCGCACAGAGACCATGGCAATTGTGCAAGTGCAGCTCGCAGGAGCGCTCTCAGACAGCAGAAGGAAGCAGAGTATCACATATCCAGGATCAACATTTGGGGCATTATCATGAACAGTGTCCCTCAAGTTGCTTTGCAACATTGGCACGGTGACAGCGTCGTCAGAAGTATATGGAATTTAGCTCCATGCCGAACCTTAGCTCACGTGCGCTCACTCCTTCTCCAGAGAAGCACAGCACCTTAGAGGTCACAGGCTTCACGAAAGCCACGAAACTCCCGCTTGCCAAAGCCTTTTCGCGGTCCTTGCCGCCATGGGGGGAGGGTTCGAGCCTCGGGCAAACTGACCCAAAAACCCTCGGGACATCCCAGCTCAAACCCTAAACCCCTCAACTTCTACTTGGGAAACCGTACCACTCTGTTGCCTGTCATGTGCGCCTCAACCGTCTCCAGAAATTGCGCCCCCTGAGTCCCTGCTGAGGTACAACGATGGCAAGGGCTCCCGGAAGGCGATCCGTAGTGCACAGCTGCATACCGTGTTGCACTCCCAGGTGCACACGGTTGTTGTGGGCAGTTATCTCGGCAGCGTGCAAGATGCTGCCTTAAGAAGAGTGCCCCAGTTGGGTTTCAGTTTGGGACCCTCATGACGAGAATGCTCTCGCCTCCTCAAGATTGCCATCCATTTGCCGACGTCGAGTGCGCCCCGAACCCCATGTAACCCCAGCCACATTGGCTTGTGCAACTCAGGGGGGTGGCTACTCTGCGCACGGGGGCCCAGCTGGTCGGAGTAGGCAGACACCTGCGTGTGTATGGCATACAATTTGACATGCACTTTTTCAAACTCCCATGTTCAGAAGGAAGCCGTGGATGCTCTGGGATTCTGGGAAACACAACCCCCCAAATAAGCCGAGGTCCAGCAGAGGAGGCGAGTGTCTTGTGAAATCCTGGGCTTGGGGCCATTGTGCGGTTCAAGGTTTGATATCGAAGGGTTCGCCTTGTGGTTTGGGGTTGAGGGTTGCGAGCTTAGTGGGTGTAGCATTCGGAGTTGCGGGTTTCCGAGGTTGGGAAGGCGGCAAAGGCCCAAAAGCCGCAGTTTTCGTTGACCCTACACGCCTGAAGCACCCCAAAAACGTCCAGCCTCCTGAAGCCTCAATTGGCCCTCCCCGAACCGCTTAGCCGCTAAGCTCCCCTCAGCCTACAAACCCAAACGACCACGTGGGGATCAGGCAAGGGTGGCGATCGGCGCAGTGTACCCAAGGCCAGTGCTTGCTCCAGAGGTTCTCAGGGCAGCTTCCATTTTTTATAACATTTTGTAACGGAGGCGGAGGTCCATGTCGTTTGAAGTTTTGAGGTTCGAAGTGCATCTGCAATTCCAGCTCACTGAACCCTTGAGGTCTGCAGAGGTCCCCAGAGCAGGGGTTGCGTGCTTGAACAAAAACGTCCCCTTCCCTGTTGCAGTTCATACCTGCACGGGGCGGTGGCGACTGGGGTGCGCCCTCTCAGGGGTTTCTTGTGTGAGGTTTAACGTTTAGTTGGTCGACTCGAGGGCTTTTTTGGGGTGTGGAGCTTGGGACGTTTGGGCACTTGAGAAGGGGAGCATCTTCCGCCCCCCGGATCCCAATCCCATGTGAGCATGGCACCTGAGCACACCTCTGTAGAAGGAGAGTGATGGCATTGATAATGTTTGTGATAGCATTCATGGTCAATGGTTGCAGTGTTTTCTAAATACGTGTTTTTATGATGACACAACAGTTCCTTGTATTAGTATATTCCGAAGGAGTCGGTAAACGATGAAGAAGTAGAATATTTCACAAAACCAGAGTTTTCAGCACTTTCTTTTGCAGCTAATGATATATTGCCGTTGTCATCGGTTTTATCTAAAGTTTTTGTGAGTTGTCTTTGGACTTTTCTGTCCATTGTGGGAGTGGGGCGCAGGCCATGCGGCTGTCTTGGTTGTCTGTGTGATGGGTGAGTTAAAGGGTTGGAGCCAGGCAAGAAGCTGCGACAAGAGCAGCAGGCGGCCATCAAGGACGAGAAGACAAAGCGCGAGGTGGGACAGAGGTTGAGCCGAGTGCGTCGCACTCGCCGCATTCGCGGCGACCTCAAAACCCTGAAAAGAAAGCCTCGATCAGGTGGATTACTTCTGGCAGCAGCAGGAGTACTTCAGCGGCGGTGTGCTTCTGGCTCTTTTGGAAGAGGGCGCTGGCGGGGTTAGGAAGTACCCGGCCTAGACCGAAATCTTGAGACCCAACCGCCCAAAGCCGCCAAGCCCAGCATCTCCCGGCCAGGGAAAAGGGCGGAAAGGCAAAGGCTACCAGGACCCGGCTGCAACTCCTGTGGCCGCGGGCGCTCTTGGAGTGGGGGGGTGAAGTGGCCTACAGTAGACTCAGTAGACCACGCCCCACCCCTCCTCTCCAGCCCTGATTGTCCAGTAACCCTCGTTCGATTGGAGCGTTGACTCGCGGCGGGTCGGCCTTAGCGCTACCGGGGGGAGTAACGCAAATCCTCGCGGTAACTCAGAACATGAGTGTAGTTTTTTTCTTGGGGGGGGGGGTGGGCGGGGGGTGGGCGGGGGGCGGATTTATTGCACAAAGATTGAATGCGCACCGTGCCACGTGCACCCCCTTTGTTTGAAGAAAGAGGAAACCGCGGAGCAGCTCTTTGGGGCGCAGCGCGAGAACGTGGGCATCGACTTCGACAAGCGGGGGGACCAAAGCTCCTGGACAAACCCTCTACACATCCACGCCTTTTATCCCCCCTAAACATCCACCCCTAAACATCCTGCTCCCACGGCCCCTAAGAGAGAGGAGGTCTTCGGAGGTCTCTGGATGTTGAGTCGACGGTTCGGGCTGAAGGGCGCGTCGTGTTCTGAGAGGTACGATGACATCCCGGTTGACCTGTCGGGACAGGGTGCGGGGGGCCTCAGAGGAATCTTTCTGACTCCCAGAGCACTCAGAGCGATTCTGTGCAGTTCACTGCGCATGTGAGGGGGGATTATTAAGTGCAGGACCCAGGCGAGATCGCCTTAAGATTGGAGCGCGATCTAGGCACATCCGCTGCCCAACAACCCAGAAAACAGCCCCCCCCCCCCCCCCCCCCCCCCCCGAATCCGGCGATTCCCGCGGCCACGAGCACACATACATACTGGCACGCGGTGACCTCAACCCAATCCCGGTTTGGGGAGACATTCTGAGCCCGAGGCTGAGGAGATCGAGGGCCTGGAGTGCTTCGACGAGCTGTGGGTCCTTTTGCCGCAACCACAAAAGGGCGAAAAATCCTGGCCCCTAGTTGTCCTCTACAGAACCCGCCTAAGGATGCATAGAGAGCTATTGCATCGTAACGAATGGCCAGGGTCAGCCATACCCCAAACTCGTAAACCTCACAACTTTGGAATCTTGATGAGTATCTTGGCAGTTCGGATTGGGGAGGCTTGGTTTGGGATCTCAATCTCCTTGCTTTGGTCATGGAGGCTTCTGAAGCCCACGGAAACCCCACAAGCGCTTGACCCTCTGAGGAAGCAAGCAATAAGGAAGCCCCTTGTTAAAGCCTTAGAATTCAGGCGCCCCTCATGTGAATGCGCCATGCCATCAAAGGGAGCCCAGCCCCCCGGCTCAGGATCGGTTCTACCCATGCGGAGAAAATGTCTACAGGCCTTTCCAATCACCAAATCCTTAAACTTGAACCAACACAAACAAAGCAGGAAAACAACGTCACAAAACCCCAAAAAGCTCTGCCAACCTTCAGTGATTCAGGATCGGTTTTACATCCACGACTTCCTCTGGGACAACCTGGAGAGATGCCACTACCGTAAGCCCGGTGCTCACGCATAGAGGGTCCCGCCGAATATTCGAGTGCGCCCCCTTGACTGCTCCACACAAAAAAAACGAGACCCCCTAAATTCCGATGAAAGGCCCCGGATCGCCCCCCCTCCCCCCATGTCTCACCGAGGCCCACTCCGATCCAGAAGTTCGCAGTGCCCGCAGCGTTGGCGGGGAAGGAGCCTTCTGAATCGTTCTGGGGGCTTCGATGTTGTGAGGGTTGAGCGAAGTTAGTATCGGGGTCCTTCGTAGGGGGGTGTCTACCTTCAGAATTTTAAAGGTAGAGTTCAGGTTCATCGCCTTGGAATTTCGACCCCAAACCCTCGAACTCGTCCGTGGTGCGCTTGTGTGGACACCTGAGGAGCATGCTGGGCACAGAGTTGCGCCTGTTGATAAAGCTGGAGCGTGCAGTCTTTTTTACACTCCACTCGGAAGTCGAAGCTGTTGTTTGTCAGAACCCCGCGCCGTGACCGGAAACAAAGCCATTGCCCAGCAGAATCCTGTGCCCCAGCAGAATCCTGAAGGATGAACCAACTCGAGCTTCCGCCCAAAGGTCTGAACACCCAAAGCTTCCCAGGATTGCATGTGCTGTGCCCAGACGGGTTCAGGCGCGAGCTGTGCAGGGAAGCCCCGAGGGTTTAGGGAGGGGCTGCGAGTGAGGCGCTGCCCCAATCCTTGAAGCGACCAAATGGGGTGTTTGTCCCCTGAACGACCCTGGTTCCGAGAGGCAAGACCTGCGCCTTCCTTTTGCCCATCCTCAGCTGCCTGGACCTCGCGCAGGCGCCCCACATCGCCCCGCTCCTCCTCAACGCATGGAACCCGAAACCCATGCCAATCCGAATCCTGACTCACTGAACCCTGAACCGCCCCAAAGGTCCGCTGTCTCGAAACCCCCCCCCTCTGTTTCCCCCTGTTTCCCCTCCCCTTCCCAAGATTTTATTTGCGCCTCGTCCAGGCCGCGGGCGCAGTAGGCACCAGCCATGGCGAGCCCTCAGCACCGAAGGTGGTGCGGGGGATAAAGTGTGTAGGGTGTAGGGCAGTGTTGGCAGTGTTGGGTTGTTGAATCTTGGTTGAGGGTTGGTGTAGGGTCGAAGGTTGAAGGCTTGGGGTCGGTTTCATCTTTGCTTTTAGTTTTTTTTGCTTTTCCTGTTCTGCCATCGAAAGCACCGCGAGATCATGTGTTTGCTAGGGCTTGCTCGTTCATGAAGGTGTAGCTTGGAACCTGTGCATGACTCTGAAATTGTACCATAGCAAGCGCCCTACATGGCTTGCAGGAGTTATAGGTGGTTGGATTGTTTGCCAGCAGGCCTTCAGTTTTGGTGAAAATCATACCCCACACCAGCGGCGCTTAGAAATCAGTGGACGCCCAGAGCAGGTGAGATTCTGGACCAAACTCGAAAAATCCCGACACCCAGGATCCCGGAGCCACCAAGAGCCACAGGGGTCCCAAGAAACCCAAGAAGCCCTGAAGAAGCCCGGGCGAGAGGCGGTCATCTTGGCGCCGACGCGGGAGCTTTGCTCCCAAATCCACTTGGAGGCCACAGGGGGCCAATGTGCATCCAGGAGGGGTTTTCGCATGCCTTAGGTGCAAACTTTGTTGGCTGACGCTTGTCTCCAGCTCCTGTGCCGATTCCTGGTGTATCGAAGGCCAATTGAGCCAGAACCTCGTTGCACCAGGGTTACAGAAATGCGCGGTCTGGGCATTGTCGTTCCAGAAAATGCCCGTCTGACAGAAGCCTTGAATAGCTTGGCTCGAGCAATGCACCGTTGCGCAACTTTCAAAGGTCTCGGCATGGAGTCGGTTTCAGTAGCCTCGTTTTGGTTGGTATGGGTTTCCTGATGGTGAGAAAAGCCACCGCGAAATCCTTCCGCGCAGGCCAAGAAGCTGTCTTTCAAATCTCCGGTGCCACCGGCACGGATTGAAAAGCCATGGGCCTGAGTCGTCACAGCACAGCTTGGGGGCCTTTGGGGGAGCCTTGCAGGGAGCCCCCTCCACACCCCAGAACGCCTTGAGGCTCAGCTGTTTTTGTTAGCCCCCCCACCCTCTTCCACTCCCTTCCTCCCTTCCCCCCGGCAATTCCCCGCTGCTCTTTTCCTGGCAGGTGCGGGCTGGTGAGGTCTACGGAGGTGTGGACGCCGTGGACTTGGAATGGACACCTCAGTGTGCCCTCACTTGCCATGCTGCATCGACATTCTAAATATTAGTCTCCAAAAAAGATCTCTCCGGAGCATTTTTGGGGGGCAACTTCGCCCAATGCCGAGGCCAAGCCTCAGCTGCTGGATCTAGCGCGAGGCGCCGAAGCAGGGGCTGTTGGCGGCGTGTTAAAAGGACCCAAAAGGACCCCACTTTTTTGTCGTTGCTACTTGCTCGAGTGGTTGAGAGTGTTTCAGGAAGCTTCGCGGGGGTGCTCCGATGTTGGGGGATGTCTAGTGAGTCTAGTGCTCAAACAATCCCGACGGCCAGGCGTCGACATCGTGACGGCCACGCCTGGCCGTGGCCTCTGTACAGCCTACTTCCCTTTAAAACCCAAGGCTCAGAGGGATCAACAAGAGTTCCCTTGCTTGGAGGCCGCCTCACAGACTTCATCGACCGCGGGGTCATTACCATGTGCCGGGCTGGGGTGTGAGGGCAATGAGGGCAATGAGGGCACCCGGAGCCCTGAACCCGTGCATTCGAGTGTATCCACGTCCCAATCACCGAAGCCCTCAGTAGGGGCCGTCGATGAGCTCAGTTCAGCCTGAGACAACAAACGCATCAACAAAAAGCGCCTGCCCAAGACACCAGGTGCAATGTGGGCTTCCTGGTGCTGGACGAGGCAGCTTGAAGCTTCACAAGACCAGCACGTCCGGTTCCCTTTTCAGAGGTTTGCGGGGACGGAACTTTGAGAGGATTCTATGGGGAGGACATGTTGGGGTTTCTTGTGCAGCTCCCCTCAAGGTTGCAAGGGGCTCCCCGAGGGGCCCCTGAAAGCGCAACTCAACCTTCAACGCCGCGAGGCCGATCGCATGCTGGACATGGGCTTCGAGCCGCAGATCCGCGAGATCGTGCAGAAGCGGGCCCTTCGGCATCCTGTTGGATGTGTGGGAAGCGGGCTAGGGCTAGGGCTTCTAAGAATTTGGAACGCATCGGAGCTTGCACAGCTTGACTGCTGTGGGGGCTTCTGATTCAGACGTGAAGCCCCCTTGAGCCGCACTGGCTTCAAGACCCTCGTGCTCTAGTGCTAGAGCAAGAGCAAGGAGTCGGAGGTTCAAGGGAGGCCACGCCAGCAGGGCAACTTCCGCCTGCTCAGCAGCCTTGCGTTGAGGTGGCAGAAGGTGCCGGATGCCTACGAGTGCACTGGCAGCAGTACAGGCGGCAACGAAATACACAGTCCGCGTTCGCGCCGCGGGCAGCAGCGATTGGCTGCTCTTCGACGCGGCCACGCAGCTGCTGGTGGAATCCGGAGGGGCCCCGCGGGTCACCCAAGCCACCCAAGCCAAGTCAAGTCGAGCCAACAGTCAGCGCGTACACCGTCCGATGCCGGCAGGGAGAGGGCAGTGGATGTGCTTTGATTCCAAGACGAAGTTGCTTGTTGAGTCAGGGGGCTTGGCCTTGAAAGCTTCCGTGAGTGTGAAATTGAAATTGCACCCCCGAAGCACTTGCGGAAACACTTGCGCGCAACCCCCCCCTCCCCGTCAGCCAAGGATATGCCTTCCTGCAGGGAGGCGCGGGTGAATTTGGGCTCAGAGGTTCAACAGGTTCTCTGAGTAGGAGCGAGGGAGCGGATGAAGGCATGGGGATGGGGGTTCATCAACGGGGCGCCTGAGGCGCTGATTTGGGGCTGTGGGTTTCGGCTTCGTGTAGGGGTGAAACAAGCCCCCACGCTTCCTCGGAATCTTCGAGCTGGATCCGGACCGGATCCACCACGGCAGGGGCGTATGACGCTGATGTTCTCCGCGACCTTCCCCAAGGAGATCCAGAAGCTCGCGCAGGCCTTTATGAGGCCAACGGGGCAAGCAAACCTGAAGCAAATCCTGAAGAACTCAAAGCCCTTCATGGTGGTTGGGGTTGAGAGTCTTGGGTCTCGGGAACGTCTTTCTGAACGATCAAGGTTGAGAGGGGTGATAGATAGGAGTGCTTGGTTCAAAGGCGTAAAGTTTGATTCGCTGCCAGGACCGGAGCAACCCCGAAAGCCAAACAACCCTCCAAACTCTCTGCTCCCCAAGCTTCAAGCTGTTTCCAAGCTCTCTAAACTCTCTAAGCCGGGCACACAGAACAAGTTGCAAGGAGCTACATCTGGATTGGTGTCGGCCGCGTCGGTGGAGCGGTTGACACGGCGGGGAAGCCAGAGTCAGAACTCGGGGTTGCAGTTCTAGGAATGTAGTTCCATCCGCCCCCCAAACCCTGAAAATGCCAAAGAATCCTCAAACAGGTGGAGCAGACCTTCATCGTCACCGGCAACCGAGGCAAGCTGCAGGGTTCAATGTGCTAGATAGAGCTGAGCAAGAAGCACTGCTCATATTTGTACTGGCCATAGATGCATTCCTGTACCCTCCTGCACAGGCAAGCCTGACGTCTTGACCCAGGTCCGGGGCCCACCTCAAGCACAAAAAGGGGCTGCGATTGAATGTCGTGCTTGTCTGGGTCCTTCTGGGCCCTACCACAACCCAGGTCCTCAACACCAACCCCACGGATTCGACCCTGATCTTCGTGGCCATGAAGCGCACAGCTGCCTGGTTGGAGGCACAGGGCCTGCACCGGGGTTCAAGATCCCTCTTGAAAACTCGATCTTGAGAGTATCCCCGCTGCAGGGGCACCTGACGCGCCTCGGCTACAACGCCGCGGCCATCCATGGAGACATGGACTTCGCCCCAGTTGGGAGGTTCAGGGATGTTTGGGGTTTTCAGGGTCTCGACGTTGTTGGCGTTGGGGGGTGTGCTGGCTTTGTTGCTCGGCCCCGGGCTTTCAAGGCAACTTCCTAGGCTCAGCTTCCAAACCCCCATCTCTCTGAAGCTCCCAGTGCTCCGTCGGAGGAGCAGAGAGAGCGCGAGCAGTCTCTGTCAACGTTCAAGAGGCGGAGCATGGCGGAGCTTTTCGGGGGCAAGGGTATGCAAGCGCATGCAAGGGCGCATGTTCACGGGGGAAAAAAGAGCCCCACTCGGTGCTTGATGGCGCGCACTCTCCTCGGCCCCTGCCCTCGCCCTCGCAGTGGGAAGAGCACCTTCCTGGTGGCCACCGATGTGGCGGCACGCGGTCTCGACATTCCTAAGGCGGGGGCCCCAAAGCCCAAAGCCCGGCCAAAACGAGAGCCCGAAGAACCTTCAAAGCTCGAAGCCTGAGTTCTGAGAGAGTTGCAGCCACACCATCGCTCTGCACGGATCATGCCTTAGTGCCCTTAGAGCCCTCAGTTCCCTTTGGCGCCCTCGACCTAAACTTACCCTCAGCACGCCAGGTTTCACACGTCATCAACTACGACTTGCCGCAAAACATCGACTCCTATGTCCACCGGATCGGTGGGCGCCTCGGATCAGCTTGCCGTCCCTCGGAGTCCCTACCTCTGCTCTTGCAAGATGGCAGTTTGCATATGTTTGCATATTGAACTCGCCCCTTTCGCCCCTTTTTGAGGCCGGACCGGGCGCATTGGGAACCACGGCTGGGCCACCAGTTTCTACGCCGGGACCAAAAGGGGGGGGGGAGGCGAAGGGGGCCCTTCTCTGGGGCTGGATGGTCTTCCATACCATTTCAGAGCCTTGCATATCTGTGGAGATCCTGAAGGCCTGAAGGCCCAGGGGCATCCTGCTAAGAATTGCGGACAGTTGCGGAAGCCGGGCTGCGCTTTAAGCCACATCCATGCTGGTAGCGGCCTGCGCCCTCAGCCCCGAAGGGTTTTGCCCGGACTCGCGAGACCCAGAAAGGCTGATCAGAATCCGGGTGTCTCAGATTTCCTGGATCTTCGTGGTTTGCAGCTTCTGAGTTGACTAGGCGTGAGTAGAAACCCATCATCTCCCGGTCATGTCGGACCTTGTGCTGGGTCGCTTTGTGGCACCGTTAAGGTCCCAGCACATGACGGCACGCATTCCAACGCCAACGTCGCCAAAGGCCGGCAGTTGGGGTCTGGGGCCTCTATCGAAAGCAAAAAACCCTGCTTCGTGGGTCTTCCCGGTTTCTTGAGCCAGAAGTTTCCAGTCTCTGCATCACCATCTCCCTGACTCCTATAAGCCCAAACGCGCGACCCCCAAATCCTGAACCTTGAAGATTTCACAGGGTGTTACTGTGCAGGCTTGCGGTCATGGTTTGAAGATGGCTTGGGGGTCTGGCGACTGCTTGACGAAGGCTTTCTTCTTATACTATTGTCATGATGGTCTTCGGTTTGTGGCTTAGGACGTGTCCAACCGAAGGGTTTGTTGTCCCGAATCCAAGACAGTTTGAAAGTAGTTGTGAGCTCGGATTTGTACAAACAGCAACCCAACCCTGAGCCTGACCTCGCCAGAACTGGTGACAGTTTTGGAGGGCGCAGGACAGTCTGTGCCCGAGGCACGGCGCTCTCAGGGTTTCTTGATAGGCGGGAGGTCGTGGAACTAGGTTTTTGGGGTGATTTCTTTCCCCGCGGTTCTGTTAGGATCTGCGGGTTGAAGCAGTTCAGGGACAGCGGGCGACATGTCCCAAGAGGAAAGGCCCTTTTTTGAATGACAGAATCCATTGAATCATTTGAATCCACTGGGGCTGTGAATCAGTCAGGGGCTATTCTCCTGTTTCCCACCTGCGCAGCTTAATGGCTTAACGCCGCCCTGAACCTCCAACCCCAGCACCTGAGTTTCAAGGCCTCCAACATCAATCCAAAATCCTACCTACGCCTCCCTCTGAACCTCTTGGAACACCCGGGGCCAGGAGTTGAAGCAGGAGGCCTACCGACAGGCTTGGAAGCTGGGCAGTGGCGGGCAGGGGAGGGTTCGGAGAGGGTCGGCGGGTTAAGGGGCAAGGGTGGGACAGAGGTTTGTTCTGTTTCGGGCTTGGGGGATCTTCAGGGGTTGCGTTCAAGTCCGGGTTCAGGTGTCTAAATTGATGCAGTTGTGTGATAGGGGTGGAATTAGGCGGACTTGGATATTTGCAGTACTTGTTTTTCGCAGATACGTGGTTCTCTGGCTCTCTGGCATTCTGCACGTATCCTCGCATCATGACGTGATGAGCCTTCGGCCGAGCTTTTGTGACACGGCTGACTGCTCAGGGCTACCAGAAGAACCAGAGGGGCGGCAAGGGTGATCGTCGCCCCGGCCAAGTTTCGGGAGAAGCTGCTCCGAGCAATGTTGTCTTGTTGGTTCCTTCGGACTCGAGTGACTAGTGGCATCTTTCCAGGCCCACGGCACACGATTCTTGGGTGGGGATACCTGGGAGCCAGCCTGTCTGTGCCTCGCATTTTACAGCCCAAGACGCAACTGACCCCCCCACCCCTCTCCACCCCCCCAAACTCCCCGAAATCCCCTGGAGCATTCGAAGTTGATGCCAGGCTGGGGCGGCCGTGACTCGCGAGGCCCCTGCTCGAGGTTGAGAGGTTTGTAGGCCACCAAACACTCCTTACCCAGTGCTGTGGTTTCTAGGCCTGAGGGTGTGGTGCTGAGTGTTGACTGGGAGGAGCCCGGTTTGAAGCGTTGCAGGCTTTTGGATGAAGATGGGCATAATACAAGGGAGATACGGCCTACAGAGCTTGCGGAGGTTTGCAGTTTGGGGGGGCATGTGGGGGCATATGGGGCATATTTCGCACCTCGCGGAGGTGGCAACACGATCCGCTCCCAGGGTGGCTGGCCGGGGCTCCCAATCCTCACAAGGAGGGCCTCTTCGGGCTGAAGAAGTGCTGTTTAAGCCGAAGAGTGTCAAGCATCAGCGGTCGCCTTGCTGGACCCGACAACTCGAGAGCCGCACGCTTCCCAGAGCGCCAGAGCGCAGCCTGCCAGGTGCGACTGGTTCGGGTAGGTCCTGGGTTCTGGGTCTCCGAAATCTGGGTTGTAAGCAGAGCACCTGAGCTCAGGTCCAACGGCAAAGGTGGCGGCAAGGGTGGCGGCAAGGCGAAAGGTGGCAGCCGGCAAGGTGAGGGAACGTGAGCAGTTTCAAAGGCTCTTGGTCTGACATGTGCAACCCAGTAACAAGCGATTCCCAGACACCTTAGAAGCAGCCTCGACAACTCCGCAGGCTATGGTGCTGATGCCTCCAGCTGGCGGCGGGAGGGGCAGGCCAGAGCCGTTCTTGAGCTCGTCCTTCATCTCCTGAGGAACCTTTTAGTATTCTGGTGTCAACATTGGGCATCAGGGTGTCCAGTGTGACCGTGCCTGAGCCACGTAGCAACGATGAAAGTCCGTCGCCTATCTCAAGGGAGGTTCTCCAGGCCAGGACACGACGCATGTGAAATCGGAAGTCGAAGCGATTGCTGCACACAGGCCACCAATGGCAATGCGCCGCTTGGTCCGCAGAGTTCCAAGGGGTCTCCAAGGTTCCAAGGGCTCCCTTTGCGGGACTCTTGACCCGATGCAAATCCTCCACTGAGATTTCCAAAGTGGTCCCCCCCCCCCCCCAAGCTTGAATCGCTCGAATGCGAAGCCCGAAGGTTTTCAATTGAGGGCTTCTTGTAGCTTTGTAGAATGGGTCTAGGGTTTAGGGCCTTTAGGGTTTATGGCTTGACAACGCGCCATACATCCCCCAAAACCTCCACACAACCTCGCCCCACCTTCTTCTTGGACGTGCCCAGGCGAGACTACGGGAGCTACGGGGGCGGAGGGGGAGGCCGCTAAATGAGTCAAAAGAGAGTATCTGCGCAGCCCAAGGACCAGCAAGTTGTCCGGACTCCCTAGCCCCCTCTGAACCTACCTGCAAGAACCTTCTGAAACCTGTCGACACCCAAACCCTAAACCCTAAACCCTAAACCCTAAACCCTAAACCCTAAACCCTAAACCCTAAACCCTAAACCCTAAACCCTAAACCCTAAACCCTAAACCCTACACCCTACACCCTACACCCTAAACCCTAAACCCTAAACCCTACACCCTAAACCCTAAACCCTAAACCCTAAACCCCTGAACCTACCTGCAAGAACCTTCTGAAACCTGTCGACACCCGCTAAACCCCCGCCCTAAGCTATTGCCTCTGGCCAGGCAGGAGCAAGGGCGGCCACAAGCCGGCAGCCCGGATCGCCTCACGTTTGGCAGGTTTTCGGAACTCAGGTTTGGGGGGCTCATTGCTTGGGGGGCAACTTCCTCTCCCTGCCTGGTGAGCGTTGCGCACCAAAGTTGACCCCCTTTGTTCAAGCTTTGCTTTGCGCAGGGTGGTATTTAGGCCTCAAGTCTATTCCGGTCCAAACAGTGCCAAACCTTAGGGTGCACTTTCGGGCATTTCAGGGGCCCTTTCAGTTCTGAAATGCTCTTCAGGCCGCGTGAGTGGTAGCTCTGTCAGCAGAGCACTGACCTCGGTCTCAGCATGCTGGGATTCATCGCACCTCCACCGAGGCGGCCCTGTAGACCCACTGACCCCTTAAGTCCCAGAGCCGATCCCCAGACCCTACCCGGCAGAGCAACCCTCTATATGCCCTTAAGAACCGGGGACGTGCGCAGTACCGCAGGTCGATGTCCCGTTCTTTGCCTCAAAATCCTGGCTAAGTCCCTCAAAGAAGCCTGAAACCCAACGCGCACCTTCAGCTCCGAGCGCGGCGCCGGCGGCAGAAGTGCCGACATCCAATAGTTTTCCTCGGCTCCTGCTGCGGGGCCACGGATGCGCAGAAGGTTATAGGGCATAGGGTATGGGCTATGGGTATAGGGCATAGGGTCTAGGTAAGGGGAAGTGGCTTTGGGGTTTACGATGGTTTGCAAAGATTTCGGCCCCGAAGGTTTTCATGTGAGCGTGTGGCCCCAAAGACTTTCTCGCTGGTGGGCGGGCAGCGCGCCTGTGCAAGTGTGACATATAGGCAAGATGAACAAATCCGACAAAGCAAACTGGATGATGTTGGCCTTGCTTTTCGGTTGAAACGTGCGACGACTGCATGGGCTGGACCAGCGCCACTTCCTGTATGCCAACTGCTCGAAGTCCGAACGGCAACAATCAGGTTGCACTCGGCGCGCAGCTTCAAGGACTAAAATTCGCAACCGTGAGTCCCTCCCACTCCGTCAACCAAATGATAAGGTGCGACCCCCCTAAAGATGTGGCCCTAAGACTTTTGTTGGGCCTGGGAGTCTTTGGGGTGCTAGGGTCCATGTTTTTCGGGGGGGGGGGGGGGTTGCAGTTGGGTTGCAGTGATATGCACTGATGCCCCTTGATGTTGTATGGCCGCTGTTCAGTGCCAAGCCATCGCAGAGAATCCTCGACTGGATCGGCCTTTGCAAGATCTTCGCATGTGGCCACAAAAAGCCACGACATCCAGGATATTGAAACTCTCAGCCTCTCAGCTTAGCCCTGTTTCTCCGTCTCTCTCTTTGCCTTCCAGCCATGGGCGCTTGCTTGGGCCTGGCGCGAGAAGGGGAAGGTGGCCGGGTGGCCCTAGGGTGACTTAGTTTTGCTGTAGGGCGCCTCGTGTTGTTAACAGGACGCTGGGACACAAGTGCTCCCAAGGCTCACCAGGACCCTTGGAGAAAACCGGATCTTGGGATGAACCCGGACTTCGCACAGCTCGGCGCCCTCCCCAATCCTGAATGGACAGGCCGCTGCTGCGACTGCGGCTCCTGGCGGAGGTCGGAGGGGGACCGGCGGGATGGGGGACTGGGAGGATGGGGGGGGGGAGGTTGCAGACTGCCTCCATCTTGCACCGGTGTTGTTTCTGAGTCGGCCGTGCGAGACGTGAACAAGCTTGCATGAACCTATTTTGCTCAAGCTGACTGAGCTCGGGGTGCTATGCCCCGCAGCCCTGAAACCCGAAAACGCGCTGAGCCTCGACTCCGAGCCTCACCGCCGCCCCGTTGCTGTTTTTAGCCTTCACTCCGCGAATTATGGCGTTGCCCATCGACGTGACGGCCGTGACTCTCGCAGGCCGAGAACTGGCGAAAGTCGCCGTGTCGCGCGACACCTCGTTAAGGGAGCTGGTAGAAGAATTGGGGAAGGTCGCCGAGATCGCATGGGATGCTTGGCAGCTGACATGGGATGGCAAGAGGTTGGGCGACTGGAGTATGCAGCCTTTTATCAGCACAGAACTGCCAGAGGTGGTTCTGCAAGTGGTTCTCAAAGCGCAGCCTGTGGAGCTCGATTCAGAACAGGCCGCCGAGTTGCTGAAGGTGCTGAAGGAGCCTTACGACGGGCTCGATGGCTTGAGCTTCGCCGTGGGAGCCTTGGAGCGCCTCTCTTTGGGAGCTGGAGATGATGATGCGTGTTTTGCTGACGTTCGGGGTGATGCCAGCAGTGGTGTCATGTCCGAACCTCAGCTGAGCGCGCTCACACGAGCTGTTTTGGACCAGAGGTTTCGCTGCACAGTCCTGTGCCTTCGAGGCATCCTCAGTCCTATGCCGATGATGTCGAAAATTGTCCAGCGACAGGACTCAGATGACCTGGTGTCTTTGCTGTCGCACATGCCGCAGCTCACCTCCTTGGATCTTTCAGGCAACCGTTTGGGCTACACGACCACGTGCATCGGTGGATTGGCCACGGCGATGCCGAAGCTCCAGAGGCTCACTCACCTCAACCTCTCCTGCAACGGCTTCTTCTCATTCCATGGAGGCTCTGGTGCAATCCCACCTCATGTTCTTGACTTGCTCCTGTCTTTGCAGTCCTTGACCGCCTTGGAGGTCCTGGACTTCCATCTGAATGACAAGGCTTTCGTCCGCAGCTTCGGCAAGGAGAAGGAGGAGTTGGCAAGCTTCTACTTGCCAAAGCTCCTCTCCACTCTGAGCCTGAAGCGGCTGAAGCGTCTCATCTTCTCTGCCAACGACGTGGCGGTGCAGTCGGTGGAAGCCTTGGAGGCAGCGAGGCCATCTGGCTGCGACCTCGACTTCGGTTTGGAGGACCACGTGGCCAGGGCCCTCTCTGCGCTTCGAGAGCCGGGAGCGTGGAAAACTTGGGGAGGTTGGGGAACTTCCGTTCCCACTTTCCGACCTCCGCTCCTGGACTTGCCGGCTCCTTCACGAAACTGGCCGGTGCGCGCGGCCTACTACCTGCACTTGGGCCGGGGCCTGGCTGAGCTGGAGCCAGAGCTACGGCAGGTGGTGAAGGTCGACCTCTCTGGTCAGAAGCTCGGCCGGTCGTGGCCCGGGCTCTGTGATCTCGTCCTGCCGCAGTTCCCGGCTCTTCGCGAGTTGGACCTCTCCAACACCGACATACTCCTCGATTTCATCAAAGGTCTGCACCAACCGGCTTTTGCATCCCTGACGACGATGAACCTGGCAGGGTGCGGCTTGTGTCACTACTTGAGCGGGGAAAGTCCCGAGATTGCCACGGCATTCTCGTTCTGGGCCGAGTCGCTGACCGATCTGGACCTTTCTGAGAACTTCATCAGTGAGTACGGGGATCTTTGGCTCGGCGCTTTGGAACTCAACCTGCCGCCCCTGCTGCAGGGCCTCAAGTGCTTGAAGAGGTTCGCTTTGTGTGGAAATGACATTGGCGGCGTGCAGGAGAGTTCCATGCAGTTGGTCACGCGGGCCTTCGAGACCGTGACGCCGGAACTGTCCTTGGAACAGCTGGACCTGCGGAAGAATCACCTGGAAGGAGCGCATTGGGGCGAACTTCTGGACAAACTGAGAGCGGCAGTGCCATGGGTCCTTGTGACCAATGATGATGCGTATTGAAGCAGTGTCAGAAGGCCGCGCTCCTAAGATCAGAAAGACACACATGTTGTTTTGTGTACCAGACTGTGCGCACGCGTGAATGTTGAATTAAAGGTCGAGGTAATGATATCGTTCAACTTATTCACAGAACATGTCCATGACATGCGAGCGTCCGCGAAAGATCCGTGAACAGGCGCGCGGAAGGAATTTATGATTTGGCGAAAGTTTTGACGAAAGCCAACATCCCTGCACTCTTGAATCCTGAACCCAGTCCTAAGGTCACCTCCCCCAAGCCACAACAACACTTGTAGACACCTGTAGACGGAATCTTACCCCCCAACCCCAGGACTTTTTAGGTATGAGCGGCTCAGAGGAGCCCGCGAATCCCATCAACATTCCCTTGTAAAAAGCATCCCTGTATCTGAAGGGCTCTAAGGAAGGCATATGAGGGACACAGGAGGGCGTAGAAGCAGAGCGTTGATGCTGGGAGGCAGACAGACGCTGCCCCGACGGAGGATGGGACGTCAGAGGCCCCGTCCTCGCTTCGGTTCTCTGCTTGGAGGGGGTGTAAAGATGTGTGAAAAGGGCTCCCACCCAAAAAACGAGAAAGAGGCCCAGAATGGGGTGTTTGGGGGTTTACGAAGGGGCTGGCCCTGAATCCATCGGCGTTCTAAGCTGCCAAAAACCTAACCTCGGAGTTTGTGTTTTTCCCGTTTCTGCGAGGCCTGGGTTCGGGTGCCCACTGCGCAGCCCAAGACAGGCTCGGCTCGGATTTTGGGGGTCTCGAAGCCGGGCGGGGGGGGGGGGAAGTCGAGAAGCCCAAAATGCCCGGAGGCTGACGCAGTGAGGCCGTCCGAGTGCTCCGAGGCGCATACTATAGTTACCTCTTCAGGACCTCTTCTTGAGGTCAAATACGTCCCGCAGGGTGCCCGTGGTTCCTTTCCCCCCAAAGCCCGAATCGTGTTCGATAATCCGAGCCAGCCGTAGTCACGTGAAGGCGTCTTGAAGTTTTTGGGGGGGAGGGGGGCAGATAATGCATAGTGCTTAGGATTCAGGGATATTCAGGGGCTTGATTGGGCTGTGGTCTCGGGCGTTCTGGGTGTAGTCTTGGGGCTTGCGGTGGGCTTCGTAGATGAGGGTCTAGGACCTTCGCTGATTTTGCTGCCCCGCGCAAGGAGCGTCTCAGCAGCGCAATCGGGCTCGATGGCAGGGAAGGGTGCGAGCTGCGACCTCCTTGCCGGAAACCTGGTGTTCAGGGTTCTCCAATTCACGTTGTTTTCGGATGTTTCACAGTGGCCTGCGAGGGTGTAAGTCCTTGCACGCCTTTGGATCACTATGATGGCTAGACTTGCTTCATGATGACCCAGCTGTTTTTGCTACCCTGCAGCGCCCCTTGTCTTCGCTGTTTCTGCGAGGTGGAAGGCTGCCACCATCCGCCATCGAAGCGCCTGTGGGAGCTGATCTAACAGACGCCTGGCCTCGGCGAAGAGCGTCGAACACTGCGCAAGCTGCAAGCTTCGGAGGTTTCACACAGCCAGCGCGAAGCTGTAAAGATTTCGCAGAGATCATACAGGGTCTCTGGCAATGTCAAGCCAGAGGCGCCGGGTCTTGCGTGCGAAGCCTCTGAAGGGCCCGCTCACATGAACGTATGTCCGCGAATTTCTTATCTCGTTGAATAAAAGGTTGCCTGGTAGCCCCGCATACGGGTCTTGTGCCCCAAGCACAGCTTCAAATTGCACAAAACCGCATCTGGTGAAACTGTGGTTGTACGGCCCAACATCGCCGCGGAACTCCCACCTGCATCCGGCGGCCATGGCCAGGCAGCCCCAACCCAAAACCATAATGCCACGTTGCACATCCTGCAGCCCCCCCTACAATGCCCCCAGACCCCAGCCCCGATTCGTCCGCTGTCCTCTCGGCTCGCAGTGCCTTCCCTGCCTACCGCCTCCCCTACCGACACCCGACGATCAACAGGCAGGAAACAAAATGGCGCCTGGCTCAGAAGGCAAGAACACGCCGCAGGCCGATCTCAAACCTACAAGTTTTTGATGCTTTGGCGGTTCCGCCGGCGAGACATCACTGACATCACTGCTCAAACTTAGTGGCATAGGAGGGATGCAGAGCTGGTGGCTCAAGTCGGCGCTTTGGGGAAGTGCACCTTCACACCCCTGAATCCCTGAATCCCTTGGCCCCTACATGCTAGACATGGCTAATCTGCTAAGCCCTAACGCCTTAAATTTTGCCCTAGATACCCGACATCAAAAACATCCAAAAGAACCCTTGAACAAAAAGCTCGACGAGCCCCCGCAGCTCCAAACTTCCTACATCCCAGAGCCATTTAGCATCATTTAGCATCATTTAGCTCTGTCCTGTTCGGTGTGCGAATCCGAGGCCCGAGGCCCGAGGCTTTTCTGGGTGGAGGGGTTCGTCCGAGGCACCGGCCACTCAGAGAGCTGCTGCCCTCGCCGGCTGCGCCGCGGCCAGGGGACGGGGGAAGAGGGGGGCCGCCCAAAAAAGCCCAACGACATCCCTCCCTGTGAGGAACTGCCCTTAAAGTCCTTAACCAGGCGGTATTGGGCCGTATTGGGCTCTGTGTGGGGAAATGCAAACATGGCTTTGGGGGTTCTTAGGGGCTTCTCACAGGTGCTACGGGTTTAAGAGCGGAGGGCTGGGGCCGGAAACTTGGAACCTGAAGCCCCAAGACCCCGAAGTACTCCTTTGAGGGCCTTGGGCTTCCCTTTCTTGGGCCAGGTTCTGAGGGGTGCCTCAAGATGGGGCCTGAAAAACATCGCCCCAGCATTGAGCATAATAAAGCATGAGGAGGTTCGTAGGAAGTAAATATCCTCCTTAAACGACTCTTGAAGGCCTTGAAGGTAAGTACGCAATGTATGACCAGGGACACACAATAGAACTGCAGAAGTGGCGCGCTCGACTGCTCAGGCCCAGGCCCTAAGCTAGGGCCCTAAGCCCATTCCACCCCAAGAGAGAATCCTTCAAGAAGCCGTGGAGTTCCAAAATGCAAAACTTCGAGAACCCCGCAGCAGGTCGCAGGAACCGCCTTCGTCGCACTTCCGGCAACGGTCTCAGAGCTTCGAAGCTCTGCTCGGGAGTTTACCGTAGGAGGTCAAAGGAGGTTCAAGTAGTTGAAGAAGTCAGGTTTGAGGCTTTTGGGCCAGGGGATCCTTTTTGGGATTGAGGGGCCTTTAGCAAAATATAGGCTGAGTTGATGGACGTCCTCATAAGCCCTACGCCCAAGCTTTGACCTCGGTCATGTGGCTCCCTGTCAAGGAATTCACGCGACAGTATTTAGCCACGTCCCCCCCGGAAATCAACTTTACCCTCCCTAATACTAAACAAGGGCCAGGCCCAAATTGCTTCAATGTTAGGGGTGGTTGGTTTAGAGGGGAATGAGGGGTAGGATTGTAGCAATGAAGAGCGTCCATGTCGAACTAGGCTTTTCGCATGTCTAATGGTGTACTGGCTAAGTGCACGCGATTCGAAGCTGCTTCGACACAGTCCAAGTGCAGAGAGCACATGTAACAGGCGTGTATCTCTGTGTACAAAAATGAATACATAAATATGTAGTTATAAATATACAGGTATCGAAATAGATAAATATGCGGTTATATACAAACATAAAAGTATGGAAATACAAAAATATATAAATCTATGGATACATAAATACAAAAATGCGCAAGTACGTAAGCAAAAACACACATATACATATATATATATATATATATATATGTATATATATACATAGTGTACATGGGCGACCCTGGGCTTGTGCCTCTGCGTGTTTTTCAATCACAACCAACATCGGAACTTTTCGAGACACCGCCAGGCGTTCGAGGAGTCCTGGCTTTTTGTTTTTTGGGAGAGAGGCCATACAGTACTATAAAGCAGACACGTAAGCTGAAACATTCGCGCCCCGATAAGCAAAAACGAGGGAATGCACATGTCGTAAGACATTCGATGACAGATACTCACGTAAACATGAACCTTAAAACGGTGTATCGACTCTTGCTATACTTGGTTGTGGGCATGTTCCTTGATACGAGAGACAGAATAGCAGAAACAAGCGCACGACTGCAGTCATTGACATACGGATATATGCATATTTATATATATATGTAAACACACATACATACAGATACATATACGATTTATGTGATATGTGTGCAGTCTTGTGTACATCTTCTTTCGAGCATCTGTGCACAGCGTCTAGCAAAAAACCGCTCGAGGCCACTCAGGGTGAACAAGCAGCCGCCCCGGCCCTTCGGGGGCAGAGCGCCGCGGCATGCCTGGGCGCGCTTGACTTCAGGATGTTTATCTCTGGGCTTGTGTTGCTGCGACGTGGGGTTTTCAGCAGGTTTTGACTAGCAAAATCCTGGACTTCGGAGGGCAGAGTCTGGGACTTGGGGAAGTTCAAAGTTTCGGGTTTGGTGGCGTTGCGGACTCTGTGGTGGCCAAATTCCTCCAAAGGCAGCAGTCGCAGCAAGGTTGGTGTTAACTTCTTTGTCGGATTGAAGACGAAGAGGTGATGACTTCTGACGGGCCTCATGGCTAAGCGTGAATCGAAAATGTAGAGGCTGGGCAAGTACAACATCACCCCACTGCTGAACTGGACACTTGGAAATCGCAAAGCATTTTTGGCTTTGAGCATACTTTTGACCAAGAGCTTCTCCTCTTGCTCTCTTGCGAATGGCGCGCTCGACGAGGAAGGTCACCGCTTGCGTTGTTGTGGCTGGGTTGCTGGCATGCGGCCTCTCCAGCTCCGGATTCGTGCCAGGGCCGCTTCGCAGGACGGCTGCCCCAGTGGCAGCTGCTTCTGCAGCCGGCATGATGATGGCTCCGGCTGCTTTCGCCGACGAAATTGGCGATGCAGCAAAGAAGCTTGGTGATGCTTCCTATGACTTCGCGAAGGAAGTGGACTGGAACAACGGCATCTTCTTGCAAGCTCCGGGCAAGTTCCAGCCTCTCCAAGCTTTGAAGGCCATTGATAAGATGATTGATATGGGAGCCGCCGCAGACCCCAAGCTCTTGAAGGCCGCGGCGGAGGCCCATCACAAGGCCATCGGAAGCATCTCAGGTGCCAACGGTGTGACCTCTCGGGCGGATTGGGATGCGGTGAACGCAGCTCTTGGCCGCGTTGTGGCCTCCGTTCCCAAGGCAAAGGTCATGGACGTCTACAATGCCGTGAAGGACATTACTGACCCTGCCGTGCCAGGGTACATGAAGTCTTTGGTCAACGGTGCGGATGCCGAGAAGGCATACAAGGGCTTCTTGGAGTTCAAGGATGTGGTGGAAAAGAGCATTGGAGTTGATTCAGATCTATTTTTTGACTATCTTAGCATTCCCACGTCGTTTGGCTTCTGCGGTGCTTGTACTGTATTCTTAGCATCTTTTCAGATGAACTCCTGAAACATTCCAAGGAACCAAGTGTCTGCGGTTGGTGCTCCGGCCACTGTGCCCACTGGGGACAAGATTGGTGCGGCGGCGAAGGCCCTTTCGGATGCATCTTACCCTTTCTTGAAGGAGGTGCAGGATGGCAAAGAAGAACAATCTGTGCTGAAGACAAATGAGAGACATCATTTGAGTCCCCATGCCAGAGCCAGTTCCTAAGGGTTTTGCAATGGGTTTCTTTTGACCGAGCATGCTGGGTTGTTTGTGCGCATGCCCTCAGGTGGACTGGCTGTCCGATGTTTACCTGAAGCCGCTGCCAGGCACCACAGCCCCGAAGGTGATGACCGCCATTGACAAGATGATCGTGATGGGCAGCCAGATGGACGGAAACCTTCTGAAGGCTGCCGCTGAGGCGCACCACAAGGCCATTGGCAGTGTCGACGCCAAGGGAGTGACGTCTGCTGCGGATTACGAGGCAGTGAACGCAGCAATTGGGCGCATCGTCGCATCAGTGCCAAAGGCCACCGTGATGGACGTGTACAACTCCATGGCCGGAATTGTGGATGGATCCATTCCCAACAACATGTTCTCCAAGGTGAATCCTCTTGATGCAGCCGCCGCTGCGAAGGGCTTCTACACCTTCAAGGATGTGGTGGCAGCGTCGCAGCGCTGATGAGAGTTTTTGGCCAGGCGCCATGGCGTCGAGTTGTCGGACCCTTTGAGGACCACAACTCTATTTAATTGTTGCCAACCAAACTTTTTGAACTGTACAGTGCAGAAGAATGGTGGAGTCGTTGTTGCATGGGCTTGAGATTGGCACGCGCGGTGTTCAGAACTGATTCTTGCCTTGGTTTAGTGAAGAAAGGTTTAGTGAAGGAAGGAGGGTGGGATGCCAACGGTTATCTTTAGAGCCTCAGTAAACAGGCTGTGAGGAGAGGCTTCAATGCTTAGGCTCCACTGGCTGTTGCCCGCCGTACATCCCTTGGAATCATCCCTTGGAATCATGGCACGCTCTTCGTGGAAAGTCTTGAACGTGGTTGCTGCGATGCTCGCTTTTGTGCAAGTTTGCAACCACATGAGTTTTTCAGGTCATTTTAGGTTTTGATTTGCAAAGTCCTTGACTTCTGGATTTAGAGTTGTGGTATTGGTGGCGCAAATGCAATATCACCCGGCTCCAAACTGCACAGGTTGAAACCGCAAAGCATTTTTGGCTTTGAGCATACTTTTGACCAAGAGCTTCTCCTCTTGCTCTCTTGCGAATGGCGCGCTCGACGAGGAAGGTCACCGCTTGCGTTGTTGTGGCTGGGTTGCTGGCATGCGGCCTCTCCAGCTCCGGATTCGTGCCAGGGCCGCTTCGCAGGACGGCTGCCCCAGTGGCAGCTGCTTCTGCAGCCGGCATGATGATGGCTCCGGCTGCTTTCGCCGACGAAATTGGCGATGCAGCAAAGAAGCTTGGTGATGCTTCCTATGACTTCGCGAAGGAAGTGGACTGGAACAACGGCATCTTCTTGCAAGCTCCGGGCAAGTTCCAGCCTCTCCAAGCTTTGAAGGCCATTGATAAGATGATTGATATGGGAGCCGCCGCAGACCCCAAGCTCTTGAAGGCCGCGGCGGAGGCCCATCACAAGGCCATCGGAAGCATCTCAGGTGCCAACGGTGTGACCTCTCGGGCGGATTGGGATGCGGTGAACGCAGCTCTTGGCCGCGTTGTGGCCTCCGTTCCCAAGGCAAAGGTCATGGACGTCTACAATGCCGTGAAGGACATTACTGACCCTGCCGTGCCAGGGTACATGAAGTCTTTGGTCAACGGTGCGGATGCCGAGAAGGCATACAAGGGCTTCTTGGAGTTCAAGGATGTGGTGGAAAAGAGCATTGGAGTTGATTCAGATCTATTTTTTGACTACCTTAGCATTCCCACGTCGTTTGGCTTCTGCGGTGCTTGTACTGTATTCTTAGCATCTTTTCAGATGAACTCCTGAAACATTCCAAGGAACCAAGTGTCTGCGGTTGGTGCTCCGGCCACTGTGCCCACTGGGGACAAGATTGGTGCGGCGGCGAAGGCCCTTTCGGATGCATCTTACCCTTTCTTGAAGGAGGTGCAGAATGGCAAAGAAGAACAATCTTTGCTGAAGAGAAATGAGAGACATCATGTGAGTCCCCATGCCAGAGCCAGTTCCTAAGGGTTTTGCACTGGGTTTCTTTTGACCGAGCATGCTGGGTTGTTTGTGCGCGTGCCCTCAGGTGGACTGGCTGTCCGACGTTTACCTGAAGCCGCTGCCAGGCACCACAGCCCCGAAGGTGATGACCGCCATTGACAAGATGATCGTGATGGGCAGCCAGATGGACGGAAACCTTCTGAAGGCTGCCGCTGAGGCGCACCACAAGGCCATTGGCAGTGTCGACGCCAAGGGAGTGACGTCTGCTGCGGATTACGAGGCAGTGAACGCAGCAATTGGGCGCATCGTCGCATCAGTGCCAAAGGCCACCGTGATGGACGTGTACAACTCCATGGCCGGAATTGTGGATGGATCCATTCCCAACAACATGTTCTCCAAGGTGAATCCTCTTGATGCAGCCGCCGCTGCGAAGGGCTTCTACACCTTCAAGGATGTGGTGGCAGCGTCGCAGCGCTGATGAGAGTTTTTGGCCAGGCGCCATGGCGTCGAGTTGTCGGACCCTTTGAGGACCACAACTCTATTTAATTGTTGCCAACCAAACTTTTTGAACTGTACAGTGCAGAAGAATGGTGGAGTCGTCGTTGCATGGGCTTGAGATTGGCACGCGCGGTGTTCAGAACTGGTTCTTGCCTTGGTTTAGTGAAGGAAGGAGGGTGGTAGATGCCACCAATTGTTTGCTTTGTTTTGTGAAGATTTTAAAGCCAAGTAAACAAGGTTGTGAGCAGAGGCTTCCATGCTCATGTTTCCTTGAGCCTAAGCCTGATTCGAACGACTCAGTAGCATATGTTGAGGAAGTGCTGCTTTGCCGGAGTTCTTAGGGCTCCACTGGCTGTTGCACGCGTCAAGGTACTCCGTACTTCATCGTACTTCCCTTGGAGTCATGGCACGCTCTTCGTATAAAGTCTCTGAGCATGCCAGGCATCTAGCAGCACTGGCCAGGGTTTCCTCAACGCCGTGGGCGCGGGAGCGCTCAGTTTTGGCTTTGGGCACAGCGCCCCAACACCTTCCTAAAACAAAGCCCCCAAGCCCAAGCCCCAAGAGGCCCAAAACCATCCAAAACCATCTCCAAGACCCTTGAGGTGGCCGTTGGGGGATCTGCCGCCGCGGTGGCGGCGAGGAGGCTGCGGAAGGCACTGGGCGAATTCCAATTGATCCATTTCATGGAATTCTGGGTTTGTAGGGCGTTGGGGAGATCGTTGGCTGTTGGTCGCTGTCCCACGCGCGCTGAGGATTTTGGTGTCCAAAGGCGCCTTTTCACCATGTCAGTGCCTCGAAGCTGCTCACTCTCCTGCTTTCGTGCCGCGAAGGAGACGACTGCCTCGCAGAGCGGGGATGCCGAGCCAGCGAACAAGGGGCCTTAGAAGGTAATTTGAAGTGGCCGCTGTGGTTTGGCCGCCCCTCTTCAACCCCTGAACCCCAGACTTTGTGAAGCCGCTTCTCAGGGGTAGCCGGGTACCCTCCCCCCCCATACCCCCCAAGATTCTTTCTGCACGATGACGGCCTTCTTGGCGTGTGGTGGATCAGCCAGGTTGTATTGTTGAAGGTCTGGGGTTTGTTTGAGATTTCTGTGCGAGAATCCCTGGCCCCGAGCGGCTTGTTTGTTCTCAGGGACGGTCGTCTGCGCCTTCGAGAATGAGCTCGGAGTGCAAGCGTTCGGGTGCCGAGCCACACGGAGAGCTTAGGGCCGCTTCTTGTCTGGCTAGGACACACGGGCTCTCGAAGTCTTGTCACCCCTGGCGTGTGCCGAAGGAAGTTGGTTGTTGTGCCACATTTTGCGTTACCCTTCCGGACAGCATGGCGTCCCACGTGCGAACTTTTCTGGGAGCTTCTGAGGCCTGTCGGTTTCTGGGATCCTGCAGGCAGGGGATGCGCTCTCAAACGACTCAGTGGCCCCGTTTTCCAATGCCCCCTAAAGCCTTTGACGCTTGTGCCTCGGGTCAGGCTTCACCTCCGACGGCGACTCGCAGGAAGGGTCTGGGCTTGGCTCCGGCATCTCTTTGGGATTCGGAAAGCTTAGCTTACGGTCCACGGTCACGATCACGCCCCACGGCCCGAAGGCCAAGCGCCAAGAGCCGAATTCAAGGCCCCACGCTGGGCCAAACCCTAAGAGCCTTCTTCGCCCCCGGCCGGGGGGGGGCGCTGAGAATCCAAAAGCCCGAGCCATCTTCAGAGCCCCACTGAACCTTGAAGTCCTGGACCTTTGCACAAGCCCCGTGCAGGTGATTTTGGAGGGTTCTTGGGGAGATTCGGCAGTTGTGTAGGAAGGATCAGGAAGGTGCAGATCTATAGAATCTAGAAGTGATGGGGGCCGTCGAGAGGAGTTCTTCCGCAGAAGGGTCGTCGAGGTCAAGCACGGCCGCGTCGCGATGTTGGTGCCCTCTGCCATATTTCGCGTTGAAGGGGAGGGGCTGAGAGCTTCTAGCATCAGAGCTGCATATCATGTCACAATTTTGGGGCGCCTTGTTTCGGGGGCTGGACCTTAAGGGTTGAACGTCCAAGTTTGTGTTTGGGGTTGCGGGCGTCGTCAGCGTTTTGAGGCATGAGCTCGAAAGCCTGACTGCACGATGCAGGCGTGCACCGGGTACATCGTGCAGGAGTTCGCGGGGGCCCCCAGGGTTTGAGCTTAGTAGCTGGGTCCTTTCATGGAAAGAACCCCAACGAACCCCAAAGACCCCAAAGCATCGACACCGGAGCCAAAGCCGAAAGAACCCCAAAGCTGAAAGCACCAAGAGATCCACCTGAAGCCACAGAAGAAGTCCTTTGCCAGTTCCGCTTCCCCGGGTACCTCTCGCCCACCTCGGACATCAAGTTCGAAGACGCGCGCCGCCTCGGAGTGCAAGAACTTGGTGTTGCCGCAACTTTTGCTTGACTATGTTCCGAAGCGGGGAAAATGGAGGTTCAGAAGCAACTGGAACCATTTCCTGAGGGTCATTTAAAAGGGGGGAATTTCCCTAGCTTTGTGTCCATCCAAAACCCCTTAAAGCACACCACCCTAAAGATCCCATCAGAACCCTTCTTAAAAAGCCGTCAAACGCCACTTCAAAGCCACAGAGCCAGCTCTAAAGCCCCTCACTGTATAGTCTCCCCGGCCGCACAAAATTTTCCGAAGCGTGCAGGTTCCCAACGGCCTGGCCGCTGTGACCAAGGCCCCTGATGTGCCTCAGTGTTTCAGAGGCTTTGTCCTGCGGCCTCCCCGAGCTGTCGCTCTCCCTTTCTCAAGTCGATTTCGACTCCTTTTAAGGGTTCCTCACACTCTCTATCGGCCTTTTGCCTTCTGGCCAGGGCTGCCATGGACATCTTGTTTCTTTCTCCGCGCCAGCCCCACGTAACATCGTTCTGGGTTTCTTCTTGCCTCTTCATGGGGGGTTCCCCGCATTGGCCACTCAGGCCTTCGGAGTTGGTAGTTCTTTCCAAGCTGTACTCCACCCCCCCCCCCCCCCCCAAAAAAAAAAAAGGGGGGGTTTTGGCAGAAGCTGTCGGGGGCAGAAGCTGTCGGGGCCGTCAGGACCGTGGCTTAGAACCCTGAGAGATCCCGGTAGGGTCCCAACAGAATCCTCTGACTGTGTAGGTCCCCGCAGTCGGCTGGCCGGGAGCTGAACATCTTTGGGGCTGTTCGGGGAGGGCCTTCGGTTGAGTTGAAAAGGTTCGGTTAGACGGTTTGGGGCAGTTTGATACAAGGATCCTGCAAGCATCGTTCTGCGGTTCTACGGTTGTGGGGCAACTTTGCAAACATGAATGCACTCAAAGCCACAAAACGCTCGGATCTCGGAATTCTCGTAGCCCCTCCTTGCGAGCTCTAGATGAACTCTTGATACTTTTCTTCTCTCAAGTGAAGGAGCTCTTTTTCATTTTGATGAATTAAACGGTGGAAACAAGGTCGAGGAATTGCAAACTCCAGAAAATGGGCAGAGTGGGAGCTCTCGGATCTCGGAGATTGCAATTCCTGTAACTTTGTAACAGCTAGCCTTCTCACGTCTCTTCATTTCTAGATGTTTCTTTGTATGCAAACACATGCCTGCAGCTGTATATAGATGCTTCCTCCATGTACACGCACATGTATCTCCAACCGTGCACAGATACATGCGATGTCAACATGCCAAGGTTCCAGTACACCATCTTCTGCGGCCTCTCCGACCTCTGGTTCGCGCACCAGGCTTTGCTCAGGTTGATGCCTGTTTGATTCTCTTATGCACCTTTTTTGTTCCCTGCCCAGAATGTCGGTTATCTTGCGTCGCGCGTGCGGCCAATATTTGGAAGTGAGCAAGCTACGTCCCCAAACCCAGCCCCAAGCCGAGCTTTCCGAGCTCCTCTGCGGTGGCTTGTTTCGAGCCCGGCTGGCCTTTGACGATCCGTGGAACGAGTCCTAAGCGAACCTCAGGCGGCAAACAACCCTCCTGGCAAGCTCTCCACGCGCTTCTGGGGCCGCCTGCCCGAAAAGGAGGGAAAGGTAGGGGAGTGGAGGGGCTACTTGTAGGGTGTTCCGTGTGGGGTTCTGTAGGGTGTTGGGGGGGATTCGAGTAGGCAGCCCTGAACCCCAAAAGTGATGCGTGAGGAGATGTTTCTTAGCTGGCAATCCATTTTTGAGGAAGGGAATGGGGCAGTCGAAGGCGGTCACCGGTGCCGGCCCAACGAAGCCCTTGTCCTCTTGAATGAAGCTTGTCAAATCGTTCTTCAAGCCCTCAACCCCTGTCCCCCAAAACCCCCTAAAGCCATAGGTGCCCTCAGACCGCAACTCTTTGAGGTGAGGAGGCCAGCAACTACGAGTACGGCTTCCTCGGTGTGCCTCGGGCCTCAGCATCCCAACCACAAGCTCAAGAATGCGCCTTGTCTGAGTGCCTTACCGTCTTCCCGTCTCACCAGCCTCCTTTTCAAGAACTTGGGGAGCGCCGAGGACGGTTTGCGATGCCTGTGAGGTCCTAAACGCGCATCTCGTTGGGTTTTGCCCATGGCCAGATCCCTGAAATTCGGACAGCACCCTGTGATGAGTGAGTAAGCAAACTTCAACCCCACAAACACCCCAAAACCCTAAGCCCTAAACCCCAAAACCCCAAAACACCCCAAAAGAACCCAAAGTCCTAAACCCTCCCAACAAACTCAAAAGAACCCAAAAACCCTCTGAGCCACGGGGGCGGCGGAGTGCTCCGGGCGGGCCGATGGCGCACGCGGTGCCTTCGCAGGCCGAGCCACGCTCCAAGGCATTTTGCGGGGGGGTTCGCTGTTCTTGGAGGGCGGATTGGGGTGCCCATTGTTACTATAATTCTTGGTCTTGCTAGTATTATCGTTAGGATTATCATTCGTATTGTTATGATTGATATTCTTCTTCTTCTTATTATCACGACTGTTGTTAAGTTATGATCAGCAGTTGTTATTGTCATTTGCTTTTTATTCTTATTAGGATTACTGTTTTTTTTGAGGGGGGGGTTGGGTTTGGTTTGCCTGTAGTTTGGCAGGGACCCCACAACAAACCGTACTTCAGAGAACTGAATTGTATTCTGAAGTTCTTGCACACAGACAGCTTTCAAGCAGCTTTGCGTGAGGGAGGCGCGCAACAACATGCTCATGTCGCATCTACAGCGAGCTCAACTCGAGAAGGTCTTCTTGCATCAACGACCACATGGCAGAGGGGCAGAGGTGGTCAAACTGGCAAACTACGCGGAGCCAAAGCTGTGCTGTTTTCGGCGGAGGCATTCCGGAAAGTGACACGGTGTGGCAACCGTCGGGGCCGTGAGGGGAGGCGAAAGGCCAGAAATGCCGGCAAAGCCGGCAAAGCGCAAGTGCCGGAGGATAGGTGCGGTGCGTGCGCGCGCGCGCGCGCGAGCAGCGAGCATGGCGCGGGGTTCCAACAGACTACAAAGAGATCCAAAGCCCGGGACCCCGATCCCTCCCCACCCCGCATCTGTTCTGTGGTGTTTGTGCGTGTCTGTGGGTCTGTGTTGGTCGGCAGGCGTGGCTCCTTTCTGGGTCCGTGGCTGCTGCCGCCCGTGCGGAGCGCTGGCAGGACTCCTTTCCTTAGGGCCTTGGGGCTTCTTGGCTTCTTCGCTCTGCCACATCCAGAGGTCCCCGAATCCGAAGCCCTTTTTGAACCCTCTATGCCCCCTCGAAGGCTGTGCAGAAGCCCCTAAGCATGCTCCCGAGGAGGCCCTGGCCTTGTCACAGAGCCGCAAAGAGAGGGAGCTTTGGGATCGTGTAAACTTATAACCTTTGGGACTTCAGTGTTGAGTTTCGGTTAGTAGCTTCAGGGTAAGAAGTGGAGGATGTGGGCATTTCGGGCTCGGAGTCAGGGTGACCGTGGTGCCTCTCGCTGCCCGTCGCCTTCTTTGGGACTCTCTGCTTGCCGTGTCTCCGACCCTGGAGCCTGAGAGTGCGACTTTGGGGGGGGGGGGGGGGTTAATTTGGCTCATTTTGGTAGGTTTTGAACTGTCTTTCGTTGAGCCCTCCCCAACCATAAGCCGGACCTAAAGCCTCCGAACCTCCACTTCGTCATTTGAGTCTCGACTCTGCTTCCTTGTCGCAGAGTTTTCGGTTGAGCCCGCTTCCTTTTGCAAGCGCATGTCCGCTACATGTCCACGGATTACTGCCGGTCTGCAGCTCACTTCCGCTTCGCTTCGGCCTCATGCCCGCGATGTCTTCCCCAGGCATGCGCGCTTCAAGGAATTATCCGCACCCTTGGAGGTCTCTCTTTGAATCCCTTGAAACCCATTCACACCTTGAAACCTTGTGCGAACGCTTCCCGAAGGTTCGAGGAGGCCGTGGCTGGGGACCTGGAGCCCAGCACCGTCACGTGCACCACCGCCATCGGCGCCTGCCGCGCGGTTCGAAACGAGGGTTTGAGAGGCCCTCAACTGGTCCTAACCCTGGCTGCTGTTAGAATACCCGAAAACACGTCAAAGCTGGAGCTCAGCCCCGGGAAAGTCAGGTGCCAGGGGCAAGAACTGGGAGCTTGCTTTGGCCTACCTCTCAGCGCTTCGGTGCGCCGGCCTGGAGGCCCAGGGCAGGAATGAGGGGAAAGGGGCTGCAGGGGCCCCGGGCTCGACGGCTGTTTGGGGATGGGCTTGAGGGATTTTTTTAAAATGTGTACGTGCATCATTTTTTCTCTCTCGGGGTGTTCAGAGGTCGCTGAGGGCCGCACTCGAAGATAGCGCAAGCATTTTGTGCAACCTGCCAGAAGGCGAATGAGGTCTCCTACAACACAACCATCAGCGCTTGCGAGAAGAGCGGGCGCTGGGAGCAGGCCCTTGGGGTTTTGGGTTGGCTTCCGGTTGTGTGCAGTTGTCGTACTTCGGCCCTGTGCAGAAAGAAACTTTAGACGAGGATGAGACACTTCATGAACTCAGGTGCCATTTGGTGTTTGCGGGTTCCGTAGAGTCTGAGGATCCGAACTATGCAGAGCTGTTGTCGACTGGTGCCTTTGAAGCTAGGAAGCGGGCTTGCTAGCTCGGCCATAGCTGCGGAAATGAGTCTCAATTGAGGGTGGCCTGTCCACGGCAAGCAAATTGTTTTGGCTTCCCCAAGTCGCCAGCCCCGAAAGCCAGCGCCCCGAAAGTGCCGTCAGGCTCTGGCCTTGTTTGCCGAGGCGCGCGAGGCAGGAGTGCGGAAGGATGTGCCTTGCTTCACCAGGCTTCATCCGGATTGTGGGGCCTGATGATGTTTGGGGTCGTGTTCGGGGATTGAGCTCCTGCAAATATCGCCCAAATTCCATGGTTCCGAGCCTAGATTTGGGCACGAACCGCTACCAAGATCCGAAGTCAGGAATCTCGTCGCTGAGATCAATATCTCTGTGCAATTTGATATATGTAGACATAGATGTGTATGTGCATGTAGATGTAGGAACGTATGCATGCGTGTATGTATGTATGTATAGTATGTATGTATGTATGTATGTATGTATGTATGTATGTATGTATGTATGTATGTATGTATGTATGTATGTATGTATGTATGTATGTATGTATGTATGTATGTATGTATGTATGTATGTATGTATATATATATATATATATATATCGATCGATCTATCTATCCATCTATCTATCGATATAGATATATGTATGTATATACACATGCACATGCATATGCATATGCATATAATACATATACATATACATATGGGTGCACTTGCAGATTGTGCTCCTTGCCCACAGGGTCTCTCTTTTATGGTGCTTAAGCTACGGATCCCGAAACGGGAGGAGGCTTGATCGACCTGAAGTCTGAAGGTTCGCTTTTGAGAGCCTCTTAAGGCGATCACCTTCAATGCGGCCATCAGTGCCTGCGGCAAGTGCGGGCAGTGGCAGCCCGCCCTCGTGCTGCTACGGGAGCTGGAGGAGGCAAGGGTAAGGGAAGGGGGGCGAATGGGCTGAGAATTGCAAGATGAAGGCTCGGCATCTTTTGCCGGAGGTTGCGCCTTGCATTGGTGTTGTGACTTTGCAAAGGCATGGTTGGCGAAGAGCTCGTGCTAGGGAGCATTTTTGGCTTTGATCATACTCTTGACAAAGGGCCTCTCCTTTTGCTCTCTTGCTCATGGCGCGCTCCACGAGGAAAGTCACCGCTTGCGTTGTTGTGGCTGCGTTGCTGGCATGCGGCCTCTCCAGCTCCGGATTCGTGCCAGGGCCGCTTCGCAGGACGGCTGCCCCAGTGGCAGCTGCGTCTGCAGCCGGCATGATGATGGCTCCGGCTGCCTTCGCCGACGAAATTGGCGATGCCGCAAAAAAGCTTGGTGATGCTTCCTATGACTTCGCGAAGGAAGTGGACTGGAACAACGGCATCTTCTTGCAAGCTCCTGGCAAGTTCCAACCTCTCCAAGCTCTCAAGGCGATTGACAAGATGATTGACATGGGCGCAGCAGCAGACCCCAAGCTCTTGAAGGCAGCAGCGGAGGCCCATCACAAGGCCATCGGAAGCATCTCAGGTCCCAACGGTGTGACTTCTCGGGCGGATTGGGATGCGGTGAACGCGGCTTTGGGCCGCGTTGTGGCGTCCGTCCCCAAGGCAAAGGTCATGGACGTGTACAATGCCGTGAAGGACATCACTGACCCTGCCGTGCCGGGGTACATGAAGTCTTTGGTCAACGGTGCGGATGCCGAGAAGGCATACAAGGGCTTCTTGGAGTTCAAGGATGTGGTGGAAAAGAGCATTGGAGTTGATTCAGATCTATTTTTGACTATCTTAGCATTCCCACGTCGTTCTGCATCTGCGGTGCTTGTATTCTTAGCATCTTTGCAAATGAACTCCTGAAACATTCCAAGGAACCAAGTGTCTGCGGTTGGTGCTCCGGCCACTGTGCCCACTGGGGACAAGATTGGTGCGGCGGCGAAGGCCCTTTCGGATGCATCTTACCCTTTCTTGAAGGAGGTGCAGGATGGCAAAGAAGAACAATCTTTGCTGAAGACAACTGAGAGACATCATTTGAGTCCCCATGCCGGAGCCAGTTCCTAAGGGTTTTGCAATGGGTTTCTTTTGACCGAGCATGCTGGGTTGTTTGTGCGCGTGCCCTCAGGTGGACTGGCTGTCCGATGTTTACCTGAAGCCGCTGCCAGGCACCACAGCCCCGAAGGTGATGACCGCCATTGACAAGATGATCGTGATGGGCAGCCAGATGGACGGAAACCTTCTGAAGGCTGCCGCTGAGGCGCACCACAAGGCCATTGGCAGTGTCGACGCCAAGGGAGTGACGTCTGCTGCGGATTACGAGGCAGTGAACGCAGCCATCGGGCGCATTGTCGCATCAGTGCCAAAGGCCACCGTGATGGACGTGTACAACTCCATGGCCGGAATTGTGGATGGATCCATTCCCAACAACATGTTCTCCAAGGTGAACCCTCTTGATGCAGCTGCCGCTGCAAAGGGCTTCTACACCTTCAAGGATGTGGTGGCAGCATCGCAGCGCTAATGAGAGTTTTTGGCCGGGCGCTATTGCATCGCATTGTCGGACCTGTTGAGGACCGCAGCTCTGTGTAATGGTTGCCAACTTAATTTTTTGAGCTGTACAGAGCAGAAGACTGGTGGAGTCGGTAGCGATTGACAACAATGCTGTGCCTTGAAGCTGTGTTACATGGCTTGAGATTGGCAGGCGCGTCGTTGAAGGAAGGAGGGTGGTAGTATGTGGTAGATACCAACGGTTGTTCGCTCTGTTCTCAACAACAGCTTTTTCCCCACCGGGCAAGTGGGGTTGTTAGATTTTAAGGACAGAGCGGCGACGCACACATCATGTGACGCGACTCTCAGGACGGAAGGCAGTACAGCATCGAGGACCGCAGGCAGACAACTTGGTGTTCTTACGTCCACCAGTCTCGTGTTCAGCTCGTTACGTTTGTCGATGACAAAAGCTGTTGGCGGCCAAGGGCCTTAGCGACCACTTCGACAGCTGTTGCTTGTTTACGTGCGACATTGGGAAATGCAAGGTGGCCTCGTCTACTTCTTCCTCAGCTGCTGCTTGTGAACTGGCTTCTCGCGTCGGGCACTCGCACTCCCGCTTCCTTAAAGCCCTTGGCGTTGTCATTGACATGGATGGTGTTGAGTTGCCCCAGCTTGCTGACTTCGTCATCCTCAAGGCTCGTCGCAGATTCCGCTTGATTCGTGTTGTGGCTCATAGCATTGAGCATCGTCGTGTGCATGTGAAAGCGTTTGTGCTGCCTGTGGTGCTGTGGGCTGGAGCTTATTGCTGGCATCTCCCTGGCAGCGTCAGTGCAGGTGTTTAGGGAGGAGGTCCGTGGGCAAGTCCCTGGGCGAACCTCCCGCTCTTGGAGCGATGTACCCCGGCGCTACCGATGTCGAGAGGCCGCGGTTAGGGAGACTTTTTGTCGAGGCCAGTTCTTCGGTGTTACCCAAGCTGTTCTTACTGGCCAGCCGTTGACTGTTTCTGAGACGGGGAGCCGGGCTTTTGCTTGACGGCGGTGAAACCCCCGCTGCCACTGATGACGTTTGATGGCAGATGTTCTTCTTGAGGGGGGAGACTTTGGTCGTTTTCTCGGGAAGCGGTTGGTCGTGGCTTGTCATCTCGACGTGTTCCTCGTGCTCTTCTGAGCGCGAGCGTGCTTGTGCAGTGATTCCGACGGGGTCCTCTGTTTTGCGAGTTGCCCTGGCTCTAGTGGCAGTTGCCGGATCTGTCCATCTGTGTAGTAGGGTGACCATGTCGCTCTTTTGGATTCGCATCGGCTTCGGTCGAATTTGTTTGTGTTTGCTGTTGTTTGCGTTTGCTCTTGGGCTTTATCCCTGTGCTTGAAATTCCTCAAGCTTCGCCTTGGGACGTGCTGGATTACACCTTGTGCAGTATCGGCCTTTTGCCTCGGCAGTTACATTGCGGGGCTCTTTTGCCTCGCTCTCCGCCTTTACCCGGCTGTGGCGGCTGGCCTTTGAAAGTTGTAAGTTCACAGTTTCCGAGCAGCGTGCTGGCTGCATTCTGCTGCTTGCTCTGGAGTTTTACCTCCATGCTATTCCCCGAGATTTTGGACGTTGGAGGGCCCCGCCCAGCGGGCCCCGCCCAGTGGGCAGTGGGCCCCGCCAGCGGACCTCGCCAGCAGGCCCTGCCATTTCCAAAAATTGTCTTGAAACAGTCTTCCAAGGGATATTGGAGGCTTTGGACAGCGGGCCAGTTTCCTGGAAACAGTATCCTGAATTTGTTTCCAGGGGACCCAAATGACAATTCAAGCAATATTGCCGGCGTTGGAGCCTCTCTGGCAGTGGGCCTGCCAGCGGGCCCAGAAACTCCATGCCACACCAAGCAACACCCTGTTCCCCCATCCAACAAATGGGCTGCTACATTTTGAGGAAAGAATGGCACGCATCATGTGACGCGACGTGCTCAGGACAGCAGGCAGTACAGCTAATGGCCATCAGGCAAAATTCCGGCACAGTTGCCTGCCTGAGCCGCCCTGCCGATTTATGAAGGGGAAATTCCGATGCAGTTGCCCGCCTGAGCTTCACTGGCCTTCTTTGTTCAGGCAACTTTCCGCTACAGTTGCCTGCCTGGCTTGCTTGCTGGTGCCGAAATGTAAATCCTTGCAATTGGGTTTTAGGAACAAAGTGGGGAGGTTCGAAGTGATACTTGTTTCGTTGACGAGCTGCCCGCTGCCTCACCCGACAAACCAATTGGCGGGCACCATCGACAACCATGAGTACGAACATACTCGCAATCGCCCGCTGGCCCTCAGCAGACCCCGGTAGGCCCGAGTAGGGAAACGGGAATGAGGGCCCTCCCTTCAGAGGTGTTAAATGGGGATGTCGGGTACAGCGCCCAAGTCCTTACCGAGACCTATTGAGCCAAGTAGCTTTGCTTCTGAATGCAAGGCCCACCTGGAGAGGACCACCATTGCATACAATGCCGCCATCAGCGCTTGTGGGCGAGGCATCGATGCTTCTTGGGGGTGGGGGTGGGCTGGGAAAATGGGGTGGGGGAGGGGGGGGTGGGGGGGAGATCCCAAGCCGGAGGCCAAGCGTGGACCTGGGCCGTAGTTCTGCTGGCGGAGCTCCAGGCGGACAACGGGGGAGAGCGTGCACGCCCACTTTTCCCCCGGCCTTGAACGAGGTGATTTTCCAAAGCCAGACTTTCCCTCGGCCCTATAGGTACCTGAACCATCCTTTCATTCGAGGAGGATTTTGTCGGAACCAGTAGTAATGTCAGAGCCTTGGTACATACGTTGCTATTTTCATTCATTTTTGCAAGCCGGCCGTTCGAAGCCCTACGACCACTGCGCGAGGGCAGCCGGATGCAAGCCTCCGAAGCCACCTACACTGCGGCCATCACTGCTTGCGAGCACGGTGGGTGGCAGCAGGTTCCTCTGCGCGCTGTTCGGGAAATGTCGGGTGCACATCTTGGGGGTTGAGATAGTAAAGCGATCCGAATCAACCACCCCCCCCCCAAAACCCCCTTGAACCCGAAACCCGAAGCCCCAGAGCATCCAGAAGATGAGCCTCAAGACCAAAATCCTCCGACGCGGTGAGTTGCGCAGGCCCTGGCAGCTTTCGAGGCGCTCCGGAGCGAGGTGCTCCGGTCGGGGGTTGCAGGGGTTGCACAGGCTTTAGGGGTTGTTTAGGGCTCAGCGTTTCAGGGTTAGGGGTTACAAGGCAGGCTCAGGGTTTAGGGGGTTCGGGGTGGGGTTTGAGTACGTGGGCGAAGAGGCGCGGCTGCTGCCTGGCGCGGCCGTGGCAGCGGCTGCGCGGGCGGAGCAATGGGAGGACCGGGGGGATCTCATCGAACGCCTGACAAGAGACACCCGAAAAGTCTTTGGGTTCCGAGAAAGCGCCCTCAATGGCGCATCTCCAAAACGCCCAGAAGCCCCAAACGACCGTCTCCTGGGCCTTTTTCCTCTTGATTTGGCTCTTCGCGTTGTTTTCGGCTTGAGTTCAGGGCCCCGGTGGTTTCATACCTTTCTGTCTTCTTCGGTTTTGGGGAGGTTTTTAGTTTTGGTTTGTTGTCAGGTTCAGATTCACCCCAAGCCCTGAGCCCACTTCCCAGCCCTCACTGAAGTCCAAAGGAGGCCCTCCTCGTGCCTTTCAGTTGCAATGAGGCTCTTTGAGCAGCCTCCTGGGGGGGGGGGCGGTTTCGGGAAGCGATGGTTGTGCAGATGTTCGTCCCACACAAAAAGCGGTGTTCTGCAGGGTTTGGAGTCTGGGCTCGTGTCCGAAAATGATCGCCTGGAAGACAGCGTGAACTGCGTGGGGCAGACGTGCCTGATGTACACGTGCACGGAGAAATGCACAACACGCCCCAAATACCAAAAGACCGCACGAGCCCTGAAGGCTTTCTTTGTGGAATTCTGCCAAGGTTCGAGGACGGTCTCGGCTGCGCCCTGCTGCCGAACCTCATTTCCTACACTGCCGCCGTCGCCGCCTGCGACATGGCCCGGTGAGTCTCCGTTTTCGAGAGATTTGGGATTAGCCAGGAAGGGAAGGTGCACGAAGGTGCACGAAGGTGCACGAAGGTGCACGAAGGTGCACGAAGGTGCAGATCGTCTTCGGAGTCTGGGGTTTGAGTTGTGGCAGCAGATAACCTACATTGAGCATTCCCGAAGTTCAATTCAATTGCCCTTCACAGGCGAGAGGGGCAAGAACTGGGAGCTTGCCTTGGCCTACCTCGTATCGCTGCGGCACGCTGGCTTGGAGGCCGTTCCGGGTTGCCGAGGCTTTTGCCCCCCAGACTTTCGGGGATGCGTGGCATTGGTGGAGCTTTAAGGTGTGTAAGGCTCAGTGTAAGGGTTATTTGGCGAGAAGGCCAGGGGTTTGGAAGATGCAGGCGAACGAAGTTACCTACAATGCGGCCATCAGCGCCTGCGAGAAGGGTGAGCACTGGGAGCAGGCACCCGCGAGCTTCTGGATTGACTCTGGAGCCTCCGGTCGAAGCGTCAAGATGTGGGCGTAGCTAGACTTGTTACAAGTTACACGTGTAGCGTACAGTAGACGTTGCTTCAGATCGTCTCTGACCCCCTTGTGCAAGCCCTTAAAGCAGAGACAGCCACCTGCAGGCCCTGGCACTTTTTGCAGAGGTGCGGCAAGCACAGCTGCGCAAGGATGCACCTTGGACCCCACACTGGAGCACTGAAGCAAGCGGCAGCCGCACATGTCCCCGCGTGCTTTGTTTGCGCTCCTCCTGTGGCAGAGAGAAGCGCGCAAGCCTGGCAGTATTGGCGAGGTGATCACCTTCAACGCCACCATCAGCGCCTGTGAGAAGTGCGGGCAGTGGCAGCCCGCCTTGCAGCTGCTGCAGGACCTGGAGGAGGCCCCGATGGCATTGCGTGATACTGTCGTGCGGGCTCTTGCTCTTGCCTTCCAGACTTTTTTTGTTTGTTTTGCTTTTTGCGGGGTGTCTGTCGCACCTTGGCTCTGGTTTTGGCCTGGAGCGTTGGGATGCAGCAGCGTTCTTGAATCGTTTCCGCCTTCGTCGTCGTTACCATCGTCGCCTCTATCGTCGACGTTGCCGTCGTCGCCTCTATCTTCGTTGTTGCCGTGGCCGCTCTTCAGACGGTCTGCTCGTGCAGGTTCCACTGTCTTCTTCCAGCTTGTTGGTACTTGGAAGTTGCTGTTCTTCTTCATCGTTCATGAGGTTTTGGCCAAATTCTTTCGAAAGGGGCTTGGGCTTGGGGTTGAGGGGTTGGGGTAGCCAAGGTATTGGGACTTTAATGAAATTTAAAGTTTCCTTTTTCGGTTCATGGGCATCTTTCCAGCATCTCAAATGCAAGGCGCCAACCCTCAACTACTCAAATCAGGGGCTCTAACCTCCCTGAAGCCGCATGACATCATGAGCTCTGAAATCCTAAGCTGGTCCGCGCGGCGCCGCGCCACGCAGGCCCGCTTGGAGAAGGACACCATCGGCTACAACGCTGCCCTGAGCGCGTGTGGACGAGGCGCTTGGGACGGGGGAGGCGTCTGGAGATCCGGTGCTGCGTGATGCGACTACACCGTCTAACCCATCCTGGTGTAAAGAAGCCACGCCAACGCGACATACACGGTCAAATCGAGTCTAACCCATCCTCGGTGTAAAGCCAACAGCCGTTTTGTTCCGCAAACTTTGGGTGATTCTCAGGCGAGGCGTGGGAGCAGGCGGTGGCCCTGTTGGCAGAACTCCAGGCGCGAGCCGACAACTGGAGACCATGGGTTCCCGCCATCTCTGGCTTCGCTGCAAGAGTTGTGCATCGTAGCATCTTAGCGCACTTTTTGTTGTTCTTAGGCTTGTGACTCGGGTGGTTATTTTGGTACACAGGCCGGCCGGGTGCCTGCATCTGAAGTGACCTACAATGCGGCCATCACTGCCTGCGAACGTGGCGGGGAGTGGCAGCAGGCGGAGTAGTGCTGAGTAGGGCTGGGCTACAGGAGGTTGAGGAGGGTTCGCAATCAGGGCTATGGTTCAGCAGCTGAGCAACTGGCACTACCGCCGACAGCGGCTTTTGCGCGGTTGTTCACCCCAAACCCAGAAACCTGCCCCTGAAATCCATTCAACGGCCCTTCCGAGGCCCTGGCGGCCTTTGCCACCCTTCGAGCCGAGGCTCTTTGGCCTGAGTTAAGAAGCACGGCACCCTACTGAAAAGAAAAGCCAGAACAAAACCTTCCAAGCCCCAAGTGCATCCAAGTGCCAAAAGAGCTCTCCCCAGGCCCTCCAGCCAACGGCTGTCAGCTATGGGGCAGTTGCCAGCGCGTTGGAGGCTCCCATGCCCCTCCTTCTTGCCGTGCTTGGTTGGCATGTTGCGGGGATTTCGGGTGCTCCCCACAATTTGCTGGTAGCACAGGGGTCTCGAAGACGAGTCCCTCTGCCAGGTGGGCAAAGAGTGGCAACGGGCGTTGGCACTGTTGCAAGAGCGCCTCTGATGCCGTTCGGAGATCTGTGCAGCTTCAGAGTCTCGGAGAAGCTCGACGAGCCCTTATACTCGTAGCCTGAAGCAATCCTGTGTTCGCAAGTAGACAAGTAAGCCGACATCAGAGAGGACTCTCACAGATCTGGGCGAGCTGCTGTGTCTTAAGGTGTAAAACTACCAGGCGCGCTAGAGTCCAAGATATTATGCATTTGAGATGTTAAGAGAGAAGCTCTGGGCTGGTGCCCGTGATGTGCCTGAAAAACCCAAGCCCCGCACAAGTTGCGAAGCAGCCCGGCAAGACCCCAAGCGGCCTCCGCCCCAAAAAGGTCCAAGAAGCAACTTCAAAGTCAAAGAAGTGAAGTCCCCTCAAAAGTCCCCAAGTCGAGCTCCGCTGTGGAGCCCAGGTTCCGGGCGAGCGGCCTTGAGCTGGCGCGGCGGCCCTTCCGCGCCGCCCTGGGCGCCTGTGTGGCCTGGAGGCAGTTGGACCAGTCAGCTTCGCCTGTTTCGTGTGTTGGCAACACATTTTCAGGAAGAGCTAGCGTAGCTAGATTGAGCTTACCTCTGCTTTCGCAGAGTTTTCGACCAACCCCCTCAGAAACGTCTTTTCATCATTTCTTTTCAGGGGGAGAGGGCAGATCACCAATTCGGGGGGGTCAGCAATCATAAAAGCCTTCAATTTGTTTGGAGATTCTATCAACACGACAGGTTGGGAATACTTGAGGGTTTTGCGGGGATCTTGAGTTATACATCGCGGTCTGTATGAGCGTGCGTTCGTGTCTTCTTTCTCAAGCGCGCGTTTTGTGGAGCCCTGCGGACCTGGATCGCAGTCTCCGTGAGCGCAGCGGGGATCTTGAGTTGTGGATTGCGATTCGTGTGAGTGCGTGTTCGTACATCTTCCTCGGTGCATCAAGCAAATAGACCTGATGACGTCTCCGCGAGCGCATGTTGCTCAAGTCATTTTCTCCCCATCGCGGTTTTGGATGGCTCTTGAGGTCTAGATCACGATCTCTACGAACGCAGCAACCGCGGGAGTACGCGAAGACGCACCCAGAAGCCAAACATCGGCACATTGTAAGAGGACGCACCACAAACCAAAACAGCGAAGGTGGAAAAGACGAAGTGGAATGGGGAGGGAACGGGGGGAAAGGAAGAGGCTAAGGAAGAAAAGGTGGATGGGATCGTAGGGTACATAGGTTATGTAGGGTAACTAGATTCTAGGGTAAAAAGGGTATACATAAAGGGTAGGCAGGGTATATTCCTGCTATCGCGAGTGTCGGCGGTTGCATATCTTTTGGCGCTATGTTCTGCAGAAAGGCTTTGTCGTGGAAGAGGCCGGGGGAGTCACACAATTGCCAGCAGAAACGCCCTTCGTGTTTTCGTGATTCAGGGGGGGATGCCATCCTCCGACGTCCTCCGCCGGAACCTTTTCGCAGAAGAAAAGTTTAATCACCCCCTCCGGATAAGCTGACGCTTCGGCCTCTCAGCTCCCTGCGCCCACACCCTACATCCATGCCCCCCAAGAATCCTTAAGTGCCCCCCCGCCCCACATCCCTCCCCAAAACAAGGAAAAGGGCGAGCAGTGGACGCAGGCACTGGAGTTGTGGCTAGGCACCTATATCAAAACCTGGCCATTGGTTTGGGCGGTTCGGGCTTCACTTCAGAGCGGCTGCATAAGGCGCTGTAGAAGGCACTGCGAGCTTTCGTAGAGAGTTCGGAGTTTGCCGAGCTCCCCCCCTTGCCGAGGCTGCGCCAGCTTGGGGAGCTTCAGCTCACCGGCAGCGCGCCTTGGCAAGGTCCTTTCGCGAACCCCGAGATCCCCTATAGTTGGCGGCTCGCCTAGCCCCAAAGCTACAAGTTCCAACAAGTTCCTGCAGTCCACAGCCACAAAGGTGATCACCCACAACGCCGCCATCAGTGCCTGCGGGAAGTGCAGCCGCTGGCCGGTGGCCCTTTGCCTGCTGGAGGATGGGCTTGCTGTGGGGAATCCCTTGTCGCGTGTGAAGAAGACGGCGGGGGCTTCTCGCAAACCGAGAAAACCTTAAGACGGCTTCGCGGTGCAGTCGCGCGATGAGGGTTGGTTGAGTTGGCTGTTGAGAAATGTCGGAGGCTGAACTCATAAGCCCACAGACATTGCAGGCCGTCCGCAAGTCCCTCTACCATGCCCTACTAGGCCCTAATACCCTATACCATGAACCTGAGGAGCTGCGCGACTGCAGCTTGGAGGCCACGGAGGCGGAGGGGAGCGGGGTTGAGCTTGGGGGACGTGATTTGAGGGGTGCGGACCTGACCTTTTTCGAAACATGTTGTATTTCCCTTTGTGGGTTCAAGGGGAACCTAAGCTACGAACATCAGGGTTGAAAAGGCCAACGCTGATGATCTTCAGGACGAGGCCCTTCAAACCCTGCAGGTCACATATGGCGCAGTGGTAAGTGCCTGCGAGAAGGGCGGCCAATGGGAGTGTGCATTGCAGCGGCTTGGACTTGCAAGGGGTCTCGTTTGAAGCCATCTTCTAAGTTCTTAAGCTGCAGGGCTCCCACAGTCTGTGCGGCGTGTGCACCTCTTGGCCGATTCCGCAAGCATTCCCTCTGCTTATCAGTCCGCTTTGAACGTGCCTGAAGCCCTACGCTCATGCGAGGCTGCTGCGGGAGCTCGAGGAGGGCCATTGCCGGAAGATCCCTGGCGTTTTTTTGGTGGGAGTTGGGGGCTTCTCCTGTTCTTCGGGGTGCCGGTGCGCTGAGATTGTGGATCGATGAGGGAGTAGGCTCTATGTGGTTTTTGGGGAGCATGGAGGCATGTGAGCCAAGCCTGGCAACACTCTCCGTTCCAATGTCAAGCGCTGAATTCGCCCATCATTCGCGAGCCTAGCAGTTGCAGATTGCACCCGCTTCCTTTAAGGGGATTGGGGCGTAAACTGGGTTCCCCTATTGTGGGAGATGCCCATCTCTCTTCAAGTCAACAACACCACCACAACTTGGCAAAGCACCGTGGCTGAGACCCCTTAAACTCTGCTGAACATCCCAGGAGTGCGATCACCTACAACGCGGCCATCAGCGCTTGCGACCGCTGTGGGCACTGGGAGCATGCTGCGGCCTGTTTCAGCTCAGGGGGTCTTGGTTGGGATCCTTTTCTCGGGTTCTAAGACGATATGAAGGGCGACTTTGTGACAGGGACCAGTGGCCCTAAATTAGACAACCGAGCAGATGGCTTAGCCAAGTTTCAAGCCCCAAGCCTTCTGGTGTTTTAAGTTCAGGGCTTTTGGGACTTCGGTGGTTTGGACGTGGAGGTTGGGGATTTGGGGATGCCAGGGCAGGAGTCTTCGGCTGGGAGTTCTGTCGGGCAGCGGTTCAGATCCTGAAGCACATGCACAACAGTACGGCAAAAGTTCTTGGTACCCTCATCCCCTCCTTCCTCCGCAGCCCATGGCAAAAAGTTGTGGCCAGACTCTTGGAGCTTCAAGCACCAAGCGCCCTGGCTCAGAAGTTGCTACATGCATAGGTCCTCCTCCTTGCTGGCTTCTCCGAGAGGCACCTGGAGCATTCGGTGGCCAGCTGCTGGGCTAAATTCCTTGCACCGAGAAGCTGCAACTCTCCTTGCAGCTTCCAGAGAGCTCTTTGCCAGCCTGAGAAAAGCCCCCACGCACTATACCTAAGCCCCATCAGTTTGCGAGCATGGCAATTCCGCAGGTATGTATACACATACGTACACACACACAGATATATGTATATATATATATATACATATTTATGTATATACATTTTTTTGTATAAAATGGTACAAGAAGAAAGTAGTTAGTTTGAACACCCTGTGGGCCCTTTGAGGCTTCAATGTCGCCATTTCCGCTTGCGCCCGGGGTGGGCGGCTTGGACCATCTTTGTGGGTTTGCATCCAGAGACCACGCTTGGTGAACTCTGGGCAGGAGAAGTTGGGCAGGGCAGACCTTTTCCTTTCCCCCCAAAAAAAAATCAAGAAAAAGAAGGCAAAGCACATAGTTCCTGAAGATCCAGAAGCAGACTAGGCAGTGGCAGCGTGCACTGGAGCTGCTGCGGAGGATCACAAGGCCGTGCCTGAGACCTCTGGGATCTTTTTGGGTTCAGTTGAGAGCGTGTTTCTTTGGATTCGCGGTTCAGGTCTTGGGCTTCAGAGCGGTTCCTTGTTTATAAAAGTGCTTTCCTTTTCTTGGTTCCCAGGCTACTTGGGATTCCCTGCAGTAGGCCCGAAGCCTGATACAAACCTGGAGGTGCTGCAGACTGTTTCCCAGTTGCATTTGTGTTTCTGAACCGGGCTTCGCAATGAAGACCCCTTAAGTACCACCCAAAAGTATCCCAAAAGTACAACCTGAACCCCAAGTCCAACAGTGCACCTCTTGAGCACGTCAGGTGCGGTCTCGAACGCACATCTATCTCCTACGGAGCAGCGATCACGGCCCTCGACACGAGGAGGTGTGGGTTCAGCGGTTCATTTTTTTGGTACCGGGTGAATACGAATTAGAGAAGCATGTGTATGTCGTGTCGTAATCTGGAGGCGGTGGCGGCGGGCTGTGGCCCTCTTCGAGGAGTGCCAGCAAGAGGTGCGGGCGCACCTTGGACGAACAGGGCGAGTTGCAATTTGGGCCAACTCGGGGTTCCGGGAACGTCTCCCCTTCGAACCCCGAGAGAGCCCGACCCGACCCGAGGAGTGTCATCGCGCGTAACGCGGCCATCAGCGCCTGCGAGAAGGGCTCGCACTGGCAGGGGGCCTTGGAGCTGCTCCGGCAGGCGTCGGAGGGGTAGGGGAAAGGGAGAAATCGAGTGTTTTCTTTTCAGGGCCCTCCGAACTGCTTGGCGAAAGCAAGCGGCATCAAGCGTGAACCCTTCCAAACCCGAGAGATGCTCAAGCCGGCCCAAGCACGCCTGGCGTGTCAGGCCGAGGAGGGGACGCTTGAAGCCAACGTGGTTACCTACAACTCGGCCTGCGCCTAGGCCGCAGGCCCCTGCCAGATTGCAGGCTTTTGTTGCATAAGGAAGGGGAGGGGAGGTTATTACCCCCGAAGCCTTGCCAGCTTTTGAACACCCCGCCAAGCCCCCCAAAAACCTCCGAGACACTGAGGCAGCGCGCTGGAGAAAGCGCTGCGCTGGCGCGAGGCCCTGCAGCTCCTGGCCCAGCTGCGGGCTCGCGGGCTGGAGGCAGGAGGGGGTCGCAAGGTTTCTCAGAGGCTCCATAGCCAAAGAGTGCCCCCTTAGGGTAGCGTAGCTTCGAGCTTGGCCGCACACGGCAAGCAAAGCCTACACTTGTTTGTCGCGAACCCCCAACTTCTTCGAAGCCCCAGTCCGAACAGTGGTTTCATGAACTCAGCGCCTGTGCTGGGCTGTGTGGATGTCGGGGGCGCTTTCTTCGAAACTCTGAGATGTTCGTGCACTTGGGGTGGGCAGGGTTTGGGGGCGCCAAGCTTCCAAGCTCCTCCAGGCCACTCTCATCAGCTTCTGTGCCTGCATCGGCGCTTGCGCGCGGGGGTGGAGCTGGCAGGGCGCCCTGGCGCTGCTCTCGGAGCTGCGTGGGGAGGAGGAGGCGGGTGGAGACATGTTTAGGGCCTTCTTTCGGAGGCCGGGCGTCATGGCTTGTGTCCTTTGGGCACATGTTGAGTACCCACCTTTCATGCCGTGCTCACTCCAGAGTTTGGGAACACGATGATTGGGGTTTGGGTTCTGAACTTTAGGTCGGGATTCGCTCGCCACTGAGCCAAGCGATAGCTCTTCTTGGCACAAAGCAAGCTCCGAGGCTTGCAACCCCCCTTCTTTCCCGCGCCAAAATACTCCGCAACAGCACCAGCACACCCCTCGGTAGAGGTGCTGGGGGATGACACCACCGCCTTCGTGGCAGCCATTGGGGCATGTGAGCAGCGCCAGCTGCACGGTCAGACGCAGCTCGTGCTGGCCCAGCTGCAAGACTTCTTGCTGAGCTGGGTCGATGGATGACTTGCAACATGCAGTTCAAGATCATCTCTAGCTTAAGCGCCCCCTCAGGTGCCGAGGTAGCCTTAGACGTCTCTAGACGCCTTACCAAGATCACATCCCACCTTTGGGGGTGCCCTCAGCATCAAGAGGAAGCCTCTTTCACACAGGAGGCCCTCCTATTCTCTTTATGGCAGCGCCGGCAGCGTGCCAAATTCAATGCAACAAAGCCATTCGCAACGTCACTGTTCTCACCAGCCATGTCTGCATGATACTGCATGCCTTAGGGTGCCAGTTTGGCCACCCGACTGTGGCAGGGGAATCAGCCGCAGCCAGAAACGGATCCCATAAAGAAAGCACTGCTTCCAAAGTGAGACTTTTTTCTCAGTCCTCTTTCGCCAGGGGATCTTGGAGTTGAGGGAGTCGAAGCGGCCAGGAATCTCTGGGACTCGCATACGGGAGTTGCGGGACCCTTGAGTTTCTCTTCAGAATGGAGAGCATTTTCTCAAAGGCACTGGAGTAGAGCGAGTTGGGAGATGTGGTCCGGAGGATCTGCAAGAGGCGGAAGCTGAAAAATTGAGGGCTGCTCCCCATCCAGCACTTGCGATGCTTGCCAGATTCGAAGCCGCAAACACGGGGGCCCCCCCTGTAAGCACCCTCCTTCCCCTCTTTGGGGGTCGCAGTTTGTCTGCAAAACGGCTCTTGAACTAGCGCAGCCCTATGTTGCCCTAGGAGGAGGGGGTTCAACAACTTAGGCCTTGGGGTGACGTCAGGGTTCCCGCCAAGGATGCGTTGAAGTCGTTGAATCATAGACCTCCTGGCATGCACATTTCCAACGGCTTCAGGGCGGTGTGGGATACAAGCCATCTGGAGAGCCCAGGCCCACCTACCTTGGTGGCAAGAGCTTCGCCGATGAGGAGGTCAAGAAGACGCAGCTGGTCTGAGCGATGATTCGAGGGGTGGCTGTTGCCAGGGGGAGGGGGGGCGGTGCCGTCTGGATTCCGAACTTACTTGTACTCAGGATTGCAGGGCTTGTTTTTGCTTGCCGCCTCCCAAGTTTTGGTGCCGATTTCTCCCGCCCCAACTCCAAGCCCAAAAGGTACACCGGAGGCCTGTCAGGTTCATGAGTTGAGTTGAGGTGAAAGGGCATGGTTTAGGACTCCCAGGGTTGCATAGGGATCGGACTCAGTTTGTCCGGGAAGGATTTTGGTGGGAAGGATTCCGGTGGATTCGGTGTGTCTCTGGCATCTCCGTGGCTCCAAGGAAGCTCAATGCAGAGCTCGCAAACGGCCGCGCGAAGCTCAGTTCATGCCCGTGGCAGGGTGAGCATGTCGGTTTCAGCTTCCCAAACCCCGAACCGATTTATGTGGCACATTGTAATGTGTACTGACTATTAAAGTCTGTCTGTCCTGCAGAAGAGCCTGAGCCCCATCGTGTCGGAGTCTCCAGGACGCCAGTCCTGGCCACAGGCCACAGGCCACCCAAGAATGTCCTTAAAGCCCGCAACACTCGGAGCCGTCAAATGCCACTACTAACAGGTCTTCAGGGGGGGGGGGGCCCGTTGCTTGAGAACCTGACTCGTTTGCAGAGGCCTCAACATTCCCCCAAATGCCACCGAGGTCTGGCCATGATGGCTATCATTGGCATGTTCTTTCAGGCCAGTCACGGAGCTTCGTGCTGACAGGGCCTTCTTCCAGGAACAGCTTCCACGGCTTCTGTGTTCTGGGAAAGGGGCAGGGGGCGTTGGGTATCAGAGTGTATCAGGCACAAACTCTTATCATGCAAAAACGGAGCCACGCCCCCGACTTCCTCAACCTGGGAAAGCCCGGATGGCACGGTGCAAGGATGGCCTCACCGGATCTGCTTGGGGCGACTGGGCCAACTACACGGTGTGGGTCTCGGATCTGCCTTCGGAGCTTTGGAGCTTTAGTACTGCAAGACGATACCAGTATAGTGGCATAACAGCATGATAAACATGAGACCATGAGCGTATAAGCATGTTATGGTACAATACGAACTCATACATTATTGACGTCGTCCAGAAAGTTACCAGGCTAATGCAAGAACTGAATAACAGAAGAACAGGTTATATGCTCCTGCAATAACGGGCCAATGTAGGGACATCAAGCTAGAACAGCAACATACACTAGTAGGACAATGATTGAATCATAGACCGACCGAAGCATAGAGTAATAGAGCGCGGCAACAGCAGAAAAATCACATAGTGACAGCATAGTGAAATCACTTACCGTGGCAGGGTGTAGAGGCTTGCAGGTTTAGGATGCGGGCCTGAGGCACCAACAAACTCTGGCTTTGAGGTGGCCTGACGAAGTTTCAACCCCAAACCTTCAACCCCAGTCCCTCACCCCCCCGGCCCTGAAAAAGGCAGCCTTCAACGCCAAACCCTAAACTGAGCCCGAAACTCTGTGTGGTATTCGTCGACGTGGAGCTGCCCGAAGGATTCCCCGCTCCGGGCCTTCGAGAACGAGCTTGGAGTGCAGGCCGTTTTCTTGGGTTTCGGGGATAACGATCAGGGGTCCAGGGCTGAGGCGGTTTGGGGGTTCGATTCTGTGATGTGTCAGCTCTGTGCATCAACAGCGGTCGGATTTGGGGAGGAGTTCCGTTCAGGACTTGAGGGCTGAAGAGGTTTGGGTGGGCTCTTTATCGGCACAACAACTGAGGGGCTTCATCCTACCTCGCAAGAAACCCTACAGGCCTCAGCCCTACAACCCCGAACCCGCCTCAACCTTGAACCCTGGACCCTAAGCCGCCACCCTTTAAACCCTCCTAAAAGGCCCCTTCAAGAGCCTCCAAGCCCCCCCCCCACCAACGAAATTGTGAGGCGCCCGTGGGCTACTTCGACCCGATGGGCCTGTCCAAGGCGCAGCGTTCAAAGAGGGGCTCAAAGAGGAAGGGGGGGGACCACCTAGGGCTCTTTCAGTGGACCGTCGATGTTCTTTTGCTTGTTTGGTGTGCGGGGGCTGGGATTGTTTTGAGCCTACGAAGGAGTCCCTGAACACTGTATGCTTTACTTCGTGCCCCTGGAAAGCACTGCAGCCCATCCAGGATGGCGATGTGGAGACCTTCCGCAGGCGCCGCGAGGCCGCTGCTGAACGGCCCCCTAAATCCCAAACAGCCCGCAAACCCAAAAAAGACATGACAAAAACGAACGCCCCAACAGTCCGAGCCTCTGGTGGCTGGAGAGGCCTTACTCAGACCCTACATCCCTAGAAGCCCTACCAAAAACCATCAAAAACCCCCAAAGCGGCCTCCCCTAGGCTGAGCTCAAGAACGGCCGTGTGGCCATGCCGGGTGCCCCAGCTCCGCTGCTTCTTCGCCATGGTCAGCTGAGAGGAATTTGGGTTTCAGGGCAAAGCGCAAAGTAGGGCTCCTCCTCGTCGTCGTCGTCGTCGTCGTCGTCGTCGTCGTCGTCGTCGTTGTCGTCCATGGTGTCGCTTGTGGCGTTCCTTCTGTAGAATGTACTCGAGCCTCGGAGTACGCAGATGCAAGCACCTATTTGATGCGGGGGCCATGCTGGGCATCCGAAGATGTTCCCAGGTTCGCCACAATGGGCTATATCGTCCCCGAGTACTTCAAGTTGCGGGGCACTTGGGAACATGGAGGATGCTGGAGGGTGGTGGTTGAAGGCCTTGGGTACCTCAGTGCGCAAGTGAACAGGGCCTACAGTGAAATCAAGAAACCACGCACACACCGAACGCTCTGAAACACTGGCACCACGCCTTCCGCCCCTCTCCCCTACTTGAAACTATGCGTCGAGTGCTGGAACTGACTGTCGGTTTCTCTCCGAATGACCACTTTTGGCGACAGGACTGACCCGTCGAAGAAACCTGCGTCCCTGTCCGCTAAACTTTGGTGCCTCCATTACGAAGCCTCTCCGAGTCCGGGCTACCTGGCACCCTCTTCGAACTTGAAGTTCGCAGACGTGCCCAACGGCGCTGGGCCTAATCCTATGGCAGCAGGTGCTTGTTGAGGTTCATCCGAACAGTGTCGTAGTGGTTTGGGGCCTCCCAGGGATTGGTCCTGGGGTTCAGAGCATTGGGGGCACGGAACTTGCCGACCCCTTAATTCCCTCTGAATCCTCAATCCTCCCTTAAAAGCTGCGGCCCCAAGCTGGCTGTGAAACCCTGGGGACGACTCCAAGGCCTTGCGGCCATCACCAAGGTGCCCGCGGAGGGCTGGCTGCCACTTGGCCTCCACCCTAAACAAAAACTCCCAGTATTGAAACCCTTCGAGACCCCTTCTTAAACCTTTGGAAGCCTCTCAACACCTCCAAAACCCCCTGGCTTCATGGTTTGCTTTTGCTTTCACGCGCCAGCTGGCTTCAGATGGGTGGTCAGACTTTGAGGGCCGCTGAAGATGTGGGACGGTAGCTACATGTAGCTACCTTTCCAACAGTCAAGCCTCTCGCGGGCAATGTTGGCAATATTTCAGGGGTCAAGTCACGCAGCCAAGGCAGTGGGTGGCCCTGCCGGGACCCCGGTGGGGGCTTGGGCATTGAACGTCTCAATGTGCTCAGAGGGCTCAGGGGGCTCAAGGGGTCTCAGGGTGCTTGGGAGTCCATTTGGATCTGAGCTTCAACAGCCCTGGGACCCTTCAGCCGGCATGTAGGGTTTAGAGAGTGGGATTCAGCCACTCGTAAAAAGCAGCATTGTTCGGCTCGTTCACGAGCCTCGGCCGAAGGTGCGGCTGCTACGAGTTTGTTGTCAACCAGCCTGTGGACCGAACCTGAGAGTTTCCAGTTTTTTCTTGAGGTTTGGTCATGTACTGGTCCGGGGTTTGACGAGGATGTATGGGCATAATGGCCTTCAAGCTTGCTGTCCGCAAGCAAGGAATGTGTCCTCAGCGCAGTTTCTCAAAGACCCCTCACATCCCGGCTCTTCGTACAGGAACTCCTTTGCTCTGAAAGCCTGAAGCCCCAAGCCAGCAGAGCAAGGCTACTGCGGCTTCTTGTAAGCCCAATCCCTGAACCCGAAAACGGCCCGAGACCTTTAATCCTTGGAAGGACCCGGCGGAGCCCGGCAACTACGGCAAGGGCAAGTCCAATACCCAGCGATGCGCTTCAAAGCGTTCCGGGAGAGCTCAGCAATGCTCAGCATCCATCTTCGTTTCTCAGAAAACCCTGCGAACCCTAAATTTCCCGAAATTCTCCACATCTCTCCGCAAAGGCTCGGCTACGGCAACATGGTGCTGGGCATCACCGCGGAGTCGATCTCCGATCCGGAAGCGCCGGGAGCCACTGAACACTCTGACTCTTTGGCTCCCCTCAGGGCTCCCCCCATGGCTCCCCCCTCGACTCCACCCCACCCCCCTCCTAGGTTTTGAGGTTTTGAGGTTTTGAGGCTCCAGGTTCAGGGTCCGAGTCCAGCCGGCAAGAGTGGTGGCGTGTGCTCCGTTCCTGAAGTATCGACGCATGCCCGCCTGGCGCCACCACCCCCACACCCAGGAGTAGCGGCGGCACACATGTGTGGGCGAGATGCCGCGCAGGAAGATGGCTACGACATGAAACCCTGCACACCTTAAACCCCAAGCTCCAGCACCTTAGACTCCCATCAAGCCTAAAGCTCGGCAAACCTTGAGCCGCAGAACCCGCCGCAGAACCCGCCGCAGACCTGAAACTCCAGCCCAGCACCAAAAAAGGTTGCCCCCCCCCCCCCCCCCCAAAGAAGTCGAGGCGCAAGCGCGGCCTGAACTCCGAGTTGGCCAACGGCCGACTGGCGATGATGGCGGGGCTTCGGGGGGGGACGAAGGGCTCGTAAGGCTCTAAGGGGTTTGAGGGGTTTCGGGAGGTTGGCTTTCAGCCTTATCGGGCTTATAGGCTCTTAGGGTGCTTAAGAGGTGACGTGGACGAGTGCATTCCAGACATGCAGATTTTGCCCTTTCACGCGCATGGAGGTTCGTACCTTGATGATCACAGACCAAAGCCTCCCCCAATGCTGAATCCCTCAGCCAGTGCAGGCGATCATGGGGCTTTGGGTCCAGGCCAGCAGAGCCGCGTGGGGTCGTCTTTTGCAACCTCCAAAAAACCCTTCAAATCCGCAATCCTAAACTCCCAAACCCAAAGCCCTGTCCCTCGCAAGCCTCAAGAATGCCTTAGGAAGGGTTAAAGCTCTCGGCCCCAGCCCTTGCAACCTTGTGAGGCGTTTTGTTTTTGTGGCTGCTACGGGGTTTCCATTCTGAGGAGCTGACCTCGCATCCTCTTGGGACCGGTTCAGGCTCTGAAGGAGGGTTGTGAGGGCACAGCGCGAACCGATAACCGCAGGAGTCGTGTGTTGGGCAATTGCAAGTACCAGGGCCTGACAACGCTCAACGCTTCCTGCTAAGCCCACCGATTGCAAGGCACTTTTAGAAGTCCTGCCACAGCACGCCCTTTGCTTTTCCTTTGAGAGACCTCACATGCTTCGGGCATTCGCCCTGGGGCATGTTCAAGCCCCTGAAGCTCCTGGGGCCAAAAGCTTGAACTCCACACCCCATGTGCCCCCAGTGCCCCCCCCCCCCCGGAAAGACTCCCAGGATGGCCTCTTCGGCACCCCTTATGGCCTCTACACCGCCGGAGACTTGGAGAGTTCAGCTCAACGTGCTCAACGTACTCATAAATACCCCAATCCCAGTGTTTCGACGAACCTTTGAACCCTGCAACTAAAAGAGCTCCTTGAAGCAGCTTATATCAGCTTCGGCTGAGGGCAGCTCTGCCTTCGAGAACGAGCTCGGCGTGCAGGCCAGGCTATGATGTCGCACCTCAACTTCTTGTAAGCCCTTCTGCACAACTACACATCAGATCTGTCAGTGCAAACCCCCCCCCCTCCCCCGAAAAAAAGAAAAACCCAAAAAGCTTTTCGGCTCCGTGGGCGGGCGGAGGCCCCGCTCGGCTACTTCGACCCTCTGGGGCTCTCCAAGGACTTGGAGCACTGCGCTTTTCGTTCTTGTTCGGTTAGCTGTGGGGGTCGGGGGCCTGAAGGGCCCAGTGAAGGGCTTTAGGACCGTCAGGAGACGTTGGGAGAGTTTCTTAGAGGCTTATGTTTTTGTTTTGAGCGCTCCGGGGTGGAGGACGGTGACGTGGAGACCTTCCGCCGCCGCCGCGAGGTGCCCCCCCCCATCCCGCCTTTCTCGAGTTGTGGCTTCAGGTTAAGATGGTTTCGAGCTTCCGGTCTCTGAAGCCCTTGCCCCGCTTGTCCAGTCGGAGATCAAGAACGGCCGCGTCGCGATGCGGAGGGCCCAGGGCGTCAGATGCAGAAAGTCTAAGCGGTCTGGGTTCCGTAAAGGCCTTCTTGAAGCCTTCTGAATCCTCACAGGCTTTTCGTGGGCTTCTGGCTTCGAGCCTTCGGGCATCTTCGGACATCTTCGGGCATCTTCGGGCCCTTGCAAACTTCAGGGCCCTGGTCTCCAGAAAAGCACGCGAGGTTTGCGACCATGGGATACATGGTGCCCGAGTACTTCAAGTTGCCGGGCCCTGAGACATCGGTAGGAACTGCGAGGCCGCCTTAAAAAGCTTAGCGCCGCAATGAAGTTGCGCAGTTGCCCTTTTCATGTCTGTCCCTCGTCTCAGCCCGGGCTATCTCGCCCCGTCCTCCAACCTCAAGTTCGCCGACGTGCCCAACGGCGCTCCTGGCAAGGGCTTGCTTTGGAGTTCCGGAACCAGCCGTTTAAGCGTCAGCCATCTCAACAGGTCAAAGTTTACAAGGTTTTGTTAACCGTATAATTACACCCTCCAACTCTGAACTCCATAGCCTGAAGTAAGCCATGTTCGACCTAGACGCGTCCTTGTGTCGGACGTCCCGCAAGCTGTTTGTGGGGAAGCCAAAGCAACCGAACCGTGCAGCCTTTGGGCCCTTCTTTGGCTCTCCCCCTCCAAGGCGAACGCTCCCCCTCTTTGTCCCTCGCTCTCAGCTCTCCCGACGTCGCCCTACTTGTGCCAGGCCTGGCCGCGATCACAAAGGTGCCCGCCGAGGGTTGGCTGCAGTGGGTGGCGCTGCCCGGGGCCCAGTCTCGGTCCCCGCTTTGATGCTTTTTTTATGTCTTGCTCGCGTGTTTTTTTGTGAATCTCTCTCTCTCTCTCTCTCGCTCTCTGTCTCTCTCTCTCGCGCTCTCTCTCTCTCTCTCTCTCTCTCTCTCTCTCTCCCTCCTCGTTCAACTCATTGCACTTTCGTTTTTTCTCGTGTTCGAGGGTACCCGGTTTGTTTGGAGTTGGGATTTAGGGTTGTGCCGGCTCGCCGGCTCGCCGGCGCGGATGAGCTTGGCGGGCTTGGGATATTTCGTGTTGAGGGCTAGGGTTTGAGACCTGGGCTTGAGATTCCGGGGGGGGCAACTCGAAATTCGACAGCGACCTCAGACCGCTAGTGGGCATTTCTTTGGGTGTTTTGGCTTTTATGGCTGTGGTGGGGGAGGGGTACGTGAGAACTGCTCCGCACCCATTGAAGGTGCGGCTGCTATGAGTGGTGCGTCAACCTGCCCGTGGACAGCGCCGTTGATTGGTGTGGGGGGGGGCTATCTAGGGATTGAGGATTCGATCTGGTTGGCTCTTGTTAGTAAGGTCCAGTGCAATTGATTCATGGCACATCTACGGGCAGAGAGACAACAACGAATGATGATGTTCACCCGATCTTGGCAAATCCGCGAGTCTACCAGGCTCTGCCTGTCGCCCGCTTCCGTGTCGTACATGGCAAGCACATATCCAAAACATGAAAACCAACCCTGTCCAATGGCCCGCCCAGGAACCTGGATCCCTGAGTGACACTCTGAAACCCTTTGCTGTGGAGGACCCTGCCGATCCTGGAAATTATGGCAAGGGCAAGCCGGGGCGCCCAGTGAGTTGCATAGAACGTTGGTCCATCGTGTCCTTCGGTTCTGGGGATCCGCGTCTCATGGCCTTGTGCCGCGAGAGACGAAGTGTCTCCATCTCTGGCAAATGCTTGGGTGAATGATGAGCCCGTGCGAGCTCTGGCATATTGTGCTACCGGCGCCATGGCTGTGCAGATCTCATTGTCGCAGTTGGCGGGGATTTGAGCCCATCCCCCTCCAAAGTCTAAAGCTTCAATCCCCACAGTCCCAAATGCCTGAGGCTCGGCTACGGTAACATGGTGCTGGGCATCACCGGTGAGAGCATCAGCGACCCCGAGTCGCCAGGGCCGCAGCTTTCGGGGGAGGAGGGCAACGAGCCAGAGTCCGGAGTTTTCAAGGGGTCTGGGTTGTGGCTTGCGGCTGATTGCAGAGGACTTCTCAGAAAGCTGAGGCGAAAGCGAGGACTGAACTCCGAGCTCGCCAACGGCCGGCTGGCGATGATGGCGCGGGGACCCGGGCTCTCTCCCCTCCTTCAGGGCCTCGGTGGAGTCCGGCTTTGGGACAGTTTTTGGTGGTCTGCTTTGAGGGTCTAAGCTTGGTTTGGGTCAGGCTGAGGGCACTTCAGGGTCGATTTGTATGGTCGCCGAACACCTCCCAACAATACCCTTACCACACACCCCTTGCCTCCCCTTGACCCCCCTTGGCCCTTAACAACACGAGAAAGCCCTTTTCAAGCCTCCGGCTTTGCGAGGCCATTGTGGGTCTGTGGGTCCAGGACGGGGCAAAACATCACTCTGAACTCTCGTCGCGTGGCCATGTGCTGCGTGGGGCCTTGGGGTTGGATTCCTGTTGGAATTCCAAGGTGGGAATTTACAGGCGGTTCGTGTTGGGTTTCGGCGCTTCTGCTCGAGAATCTTCCCATACTTCCTCGACCGAATCTTGCCCCAAGCCCTTCTAAATGCTCCTATGTTTCTGAAGGACGGCCTGTTCGGGACACCCTACGGCTTGTACCAGGCGCAAGCGCAGCCTCCACAAACTACCCTAGCCACTTTAGCAGCTTTCGAGGAGTTCAGGATCTTTTGAGAGCGAAGCTTGTCTTGCAGCCTTGGGCCCTCAGGGCTCTTTGGCCATGGAGGATGGTGGAGTCTGATTGAAGGGGTTGAGAAGCGTTGCTTTGAACCCGCAGGAGCCCTGGCTGCTGCTGGGTAGGGGAGTCGCTAAGTCGACGCGTGTTTGGAGGAGGTCGTTCGGTGTCTCGATGGAGGGCGCAGCGCAGCGCCTTTAAGTGGAGGAGGCGAGGAGGATGTGGCATCGATTGCTCGGGATGGTTGCCTCCAGAACAAGACTTCTTCTGGAGGAGTTGGGCGCACGAGCGGCTGCAGGTAAAGTTGTTGTGTCCATGGATCGATCTGGCCCAGATAACCTTTCTACTTCTAATGCTAAAAAGTCTTTCCCCAGACCCCCTGTTAGAGTGACGGGCTTGCCCCACTCTGGGCCTAGTTGGGAGGAGCAGAATGCGGACGTCACCGGGGCGAATTGATTCGTGAAATACCGAACCTCGTGGCGTGGAGAACCCGTGACGCAGGAGTGTGGAGGAGGAGGATTTCTGTTGGACGCACTGCTTTTGGAAAAGGGGCGTTTCTTATCAAGAAACGCTAGCCGTCACCAACCTTTAGCCTTCTGCCCTAAGCCCTCAGACCTCAACCCTTAGACTCTCAGACTGGTCCCACGGAAGGGCTCCAGCGCTTTCGAGACTGAGCTGGGCGTGCAGGCCTTGCTAAAGGGCTCGGCTTCGTTTGGTGTTTTGGTAACGGTTTACTTGAGGGCCTTTGGGCTCAAGTCCTCTAGTGACTTCAGCCGCACATGGATCTTACAAGCCGTATGGACGTGTATGTGCCACCCTGCCCTGAACCTTGAAGAGCATATGCCCATCAAGCCCTAATCGAATCAAGCCCTAATGAATTTCTTGGGGTCGTTACTGGGTCACGGGGAGACCTTGGGGTCTGTCAGGCTTGAGTCAACCATAAGAACCGAGCCCACCCCCGACTTGTCGCCAGCCTCCTGTCGGCTTTTGGGATCCTCTTGGCTTCACCAAAGGCTGGATGGGAGGGGCAGGTTGAAGAGCTTTGCCGGAAGGTGTCAGAACTTGCAGAGGTTTTTTCTGGCGCGAGGCGCAAGAGCAATTTTTCTCAGAACCCAAGCTCCAGAGGAACCCTCGGCGAGTCCCTCATCTAAATCACACTTTCTTACAATTACAACATCCAAGTGAGCTCTACAACTAGTTCCTGAGCAGGCTATAGGCTTCTGTGCTCAGACCTGCGGTCTGCACTTGCAAACTTTTGGAAGTTGTAGTAGCTCACGGGGGTTTCGCCTGCTTCGGCTGTCGGGATGCGAGGGGGTCAACCGGACTTGTGTGTGGTGCAGTGTCCACAGGCAATGTGGCGTGGCGGGGCATCAATGCCGATTCAGGGTTTTGGGTTTCCGTCAGGTTGCGGCTTTGAGTGACTTCCGGAATTCAGTTGTGCTGATGGGGGCTTGCAACTCTGCGGGTTTAGTTAGAGGGCTGGCAAGCAAATCCCAAATCACCGCAGCCTCATGCCCCCTCTCCCGCCGCCCCCGCAGTCCTTGCAGAAGCGCAGGTGGCGACGCCGCATCCTTCCGCCGCCGCCGCTACGTGGAGCTGAAGCTCCAAGCTCAGTCCCTGAAGTCTCGAAAGGCCCCTACTGAATGGCCCGGTGCCCCGAAGCCGGAACCCCGACTCAAAGTAACGTAAAGCCGCCCTTTAAGCAAGAAAAGGTTTAACCAACAACGCGCACACCGAAGACCCAAACGCCTGAATCGCAAGCCCTTCCTTTCTTGTCCTTTCTTCACCCCTGCACCCTACATCCCAGATGTCGTCAACCACCCGCATTCGGTGGCTGAAGGGGTGAGCTCCTTCCTTGCAAGGCACGGCCGCGTGGCAATGCTGGCTTGCCGGGGGGCTAAGCAGAGAAAAGGATCTCCGATGTGCTGCGGGGCCTGCGGGGCGAGTCTGTCGGGCCTTTCCGTATCGAGTCGATGGTGTCCCCTTCAGCCGTATTCCTCCCAGAAAGTCTTGTTGAAGGCTATGAGTGGGGCTGAAAACCGGGCTTGGAAGAGCCCTGAGGCATGGGCTACATTGTGCCGGAGTACTACCGCTGGCCAGGTGATCTCTCGTCCGGGCCCCTCCTGGCCGGTTGAGGGTTGAAAAGAGTCCACGCGGGGGGAGGTTGAAGCGGGGAGAAAACTTGGGACACATGGTTTCCTTGCACACCTGGGGAGACACCGAGGACCTCCCTGGGCCTGAAGTTCACCGACGTGCCCACGGGCTTCGCTGCCTTCAGCAAGGCGGAAGCCTTAAGCGGCCCTCCCTCCTAAAGTTTTCTGGAGGTTTGCCTAAAGGCCCTATAAGTATCCCGGGCAAGAAGCTCCGCAGCCTTGGGACGCAGAAGCAACGCTGGAGGCCCGAAAGCTTCAGAGCAGATCCTAGTCTTAACATGTCTAACCAAAAAAATCTCACGGCAGGGGGGCAGGGAGGTGTTGGGGTGCTGGCTCAGGTGACGCTAGAGAAATCGGGAGTCCGGAAAGGAACCCGAAAGCTAGATTAGCTCAAAAAACTGCCCCGAAAACCCATCCTAGTACGCACTTGCTAAACGCAATATCTCCAAACGACATGTCATCGGCGAGCTCGGGAGGAGCTGAGCTCCGGGGTCTTTGGAGTGCTTGAAATTGAGCTTTCGCCAAGGAGCTGCCTCCCCCCAAAACAAAAAAACCCCCCAAGTGCTCTCAGGTGCCGCTCTCTGGTTGGGCCGGTTCCTGAGAAGCCCTTAAGGCCCCCAAAGCCCTCCGTTAGACCCCATAGCTATGGGGTTGAGAGCCCGAAACCCCTCAGCCCCCCAACATCCCTGCTTGTCTTTCGAAGGGGCCACGCCTCTCGGAGCTCCCCACGGGGTTTCAACCCCTCTCCGAGTTAGAGCCAAATCCGTAGCGAAGTCTATCTTCACTGAACACGGGGACGGGGCCCAAATTCAGGGCGGAACCACCGACATCGTTCACTCCTCGCAGTGCACGTGTTTACCCCACCCGCAGCCCAATGTTGGCCCTTTGTGTTTGACAGGCTTAGAAACAACCCTAATCCTCAAACAAACCCTAACCCTTAAACCGCTGACCCGAAGCCCTAAAAGCCAAGGCCCAGATGGTCGGCTTCGCTGGCTCCGTGGAGCTCTTCCAGTACGTCGATGCTCCCTGGCTAGTAGGGACGTAGGCTTTGCGGTGCGGGGTTCACGGCTTGGGGAAGCTTGGGCTTAGGGCTTTCTAATTCAGGTGTTGGGGTCTACGCGCTCAGACTCTGCAGCACTGGGACTCTCTGAGTTTTGGCTCGAACAGGAACGTGTCTTGAGTGCAGGGTCCATGAACGTCAGGCTTGGGATGTTGATTCATGGGGTGGGGCACCGTGAAATTCAACTCTTCAGGGTTGAGGGGAAGCATATGAGCTTACATAGTAGGTAGCAGATGGTAGCGCACCAGGTCTGTGGGCCTGGATGCGAGCGTGAGATCAAACCAACTCGGTGCGCCACACAAAAAGCGCCCCAGCCCGGCCCTTGCTCCACCGAATCCGTAGGAATCCTGAGCTGGGCTGCTCTTTAGTGCGGGCGGCCTAGGATCCCAAGCGCGCTCCGGGCGACTTCGAGAACGCGCGGGTCCTCGGATCCTCGAGGAAGGAGTCTGTGGGGTTCCCTCTCTTCTTGCCTTCATCTGCTCCAGGCGGCTTTTGCCCAGCTACCTGAAGACCCTCAACTTGAAACCCCACAAAGCCTGCACGCAGATCCACCCAAACCCTGCCATCAGGATGAAGATGCTTTCCTAGGATTAGGTCTCCCCCCCAGCAGCTGAAAATGATGAGGAGAAGCTGGACAGCAAGTCACAGAGCAAGGGCCTCCTCAAGAACTAACTATGGGGGTACTAGGGCTGTCTTTCTTGCCAACTTAGCCGGTTTTGCTGTCTGGAGGCCCAAACTACCGCTGTCCTCTTGCCTGCTTGAATGGATTACTCATGATTCATTATTCAGAATGTGGGAGATGAGATTCTGGGCTTGTCTTGGTTGCAGAGACATGTTCTCGAAAGGCACAAGGCACAGCCCTCTCTGCAAGAGCCTGGGTTTCGTTTCATGGTGGTGTAGTGAGGGGGGTGGTGAGGGGGAGGGGGGGGGGGGAGCTGTTGTTGGAGGGTTGCCTGAGACATGAGAGCCGACGGCAGCTCGTAGAACGTTGCATTGCCACGGCCGCCGCAGTGAGCCATTCCAAGCGGTCCAAGCGTTCTGGGAAAGTGAGAGGGTGTGTGCGTCGACGTCAGCCTCGTCAGAGCCTTGGACTTACGAGCTTCGGGTCCCTCTGAGCCCACACTGTAGACATCTTCAAGGTTGATCTCATGAAATCCGAGTGTTGGGCAATTTTGGAAGTCAAGTGCAAAGTTGAACAGGGACATCTCTATGGTTACATATATGAACACTGCCCACTCTGGCGCATATGTCGGCCTCCTTCGCCTGACATGAACTCATGTGTTTGGAGCCGCTTTAAAGTAAGGGTAGCCAGCTTCTCATGCCCTTGAGCTGCATAATGCATCTAGAAGGTTGAATGCCAAGAGTTTCACCTGAATATCGACCCCGTAAATCCCTCAACCCGCACCCCAAAGCCTTTGGCTTCCGTCTAAGCTAGGGAAAACGGGGTTTTAGGCAGCCCGGAAGCAAAAGGGCCCTAAGGCTTACATAGTTCGGGGGTTTCGGGAAGCTGCGATGCCCAGGAGCCATGTCGACTGATGCGGAGGAGGGCCCAAGGGGCTTTGCTTTTGATCCCCCAAGGTTGCACCCCGACCTGAATCCCCTATCCCCCGAAATTTAATTTCTGCCATGGTTGTTACATAATGTAGTGTATGGGGAACATCTACTATTCGGGGGTAGGGGGCTGAATAAGAGTCAAGGGACTACCCTGGTTGATGGACATCTTTCCAACTCAGCAAAACGCACATTGATGCCACTGATGTGCGTGGCCAAATTGAATATGTTTTTTGTGCCCACCATTGAATGCAGCCATTTAGCGGGTCTTTACGATTAAATGCTTTGGGAATGGGGCTGACGTCACCTCTCTTATATTTTCGAGGGCAGAGAGCGAAATAAATTACGGTGGCTACGTTTCACGCGTAGATAGACTCGGCGCGCCGCTCTGCTTGGTGTGGTTGTCGGTTTGGGTTCTTTGTTCGGTTTGTTTTTGTGCTCGGTTTTCTTCTTCTGCGCACACTATTAAGGGGCTCGCGTTCAAAACAATGAACCCGGGTTCGAACCCCTCCCAGACCAACTGAAATTCTTAAGCCCATGCTGAACTGCTAAAACCTGATCGCCCTGAACACGGTGTGATAAGGTGATTGCTGCAAATTCCTCCAGCTTTTGCGGAAACTGCAGCTAAATCTCGTCTATTGCATTTGTTGTCGGGGTGGGCGCATCTTGCATCATTGGGTGTCCGACGCAGCGTGGCCTGTAGCTCTAGTGCTGCAGTTGTGTTCCCTTGTTTGTGCCACCCTCAGAAATAGAGGTCAGGCCCCCGTGTCGCACCAGCGGCCGGGCTTTTAGTGACACGCTGAGAGTACCTTATGTTGCTGTGTGGGTGTGTGATGCTGACGATGTTCGCCCCAATCTCCAGGCTCTGAGCTTATGGGAAGCACTGGTTCATATCGCCCCAACCTAGAGCATAAAAATTGCTATCGAAAACGCTGTGACAAAGTAAAGAGAAAGAGACTTAACCCCATTTCTGTTGACACAGTGAAAATTGTGCGGTATAAAGAGTTTCGACGTGTTTGGAAATTTTGCAGTCTTTCTGAAGGCACTTCCTTGCCAGTCGCAGAGATTGCAAGGGTTTCAGTCTTCCCAAAAGACTGCAAGGGACGAGACGTGTACTTCAAGCTTCGCCAGCCACAGCACTTGCCAGGAACTTACGCTGCTGCTACTGCTACTTCTACTATTATTACTGTTACTATTACAATTACGACTACTATTACACTTGCTATTACTCTTACTCTTATACTCTTGGCCTTACTCTTATTCTTACTCTTGCTCCTGCTCTTGCTCTTGCTCTTGCTCTGACCTGACTCTGACTTTGACTCTGACTCTTATTATTATTACTATTTCCATTACTATTACTATTACTATGACTACTCTAATTACTAATTACTAATTACTAATTACTAATTACTAATTACTAATTACTAATTACTAATTACTAATTACTAATTACTAATTACTAATTACTAATTACTAATTATGAATTACTAATTGCTAATTACTAATTACTAATTTATAATTACATTACTAATTACTAATTACTAATACTAATACTAATTACTAATTACTAATAATTACTAATTACTAATACTAACTATACTATTACTAATTACTAATTACTAATTACTATTACTCTAATTACTAATTACGTTACTGTTACGATTACGATTACTATTATTATTATTATTACTATTACTACTACTATTACTATTACTATTACTGTTACTATTACTATTGCTATTACTATTCCTATTACTATTACTAATTTCTAATTTCTAATTACTAATTACTAATTACTAATTACTAATTACCAATTACTATTACTATTATTATTACTATTACTATTACTATTACTACTACTTTTTCTATTTCTTTTACTTTGAATATTATTATTCCAGTACTACTACTATTACTATTACTCTGACCATTACCCTGACTATTGCTCTTACAATTACTAGTACTGTGGCTGCAAATGGGTGCGTGTTTTTGATTGACGCGCCGCGTGTGCCAGCCCGCGGGCTCCTAACTTCTCGACTCGCCACTGAGCCACGCCACATGTGGAAGGCTCGCGATGTCAATGTGGATTGCAGCGGCTGTGAGAGTCTGATGGACAAGAGCCAGGCTCGTAGCGCAAGGTTCAAGGTTAAGGGTTTAGGGGTGTGTAGCCTTTGTGCTGGAGGTGCAAACTTTTTGGACGGATTTCTCGCTGTCACCATCAACCTCTAATCCTCAAAGCCTTGTGGTGCCCTCCCCCCCCCCCGAATCATTCTGCACACTTCGGCATTGTTTTGGGAGTCTGCGGTGTAGGTTTAGGTCCAAAACTCCGGGAGACCCTATAAACCCCCGAAATTTAGACCCAAAAGCCAAGCCTGAAAGCCTCGCAAGGCTCCAAAGGAGCCATCGGGAATCTCCCGCAAGTGGCGCCTTGACCGAGTTGAAGGGTTTTGCAAGGACCTGCAGGGACGAATACCACCTGTATGATTGGTATGGTTCCACATTGAGGGGCCAGGATCCAAAAACCGTAGAGGCGTCACGGTTGATATCTCTCCAGGTCTCCAAGATTCTGCGGAGTGCTGTGAAGTTGTGGACGGTTTGGGCTGCAAATTTTAGTTTGATTATTCAAGACGCCAAGGCCTAAGCTGCAAAGCGCCGCCAAAGAAGACAGACTACCAAACCCAACCGAGACAAGCTCCCTAACCGACTCTTGAACCATGTCCCGACCCTTGCTGGTTGAGGGCTGAAGTTTAAGAGGTTTTTTTGGTTCCAAGCGTTCCAGAGTCCAAAGGTACATCCTTGGCGCCGTTCTGGTGCTGCTTGGTGTTTTCGCCGTGGGCTTCAAGGTGCCACAGTGCTCCTTCAGATTGACCTAAACAGCCCCTCCTACAGCACATCCCTCCCAAAAACTCTCAAACCCTAACCCCCCCCCCCCTCCCCCAAAAAACAAAGAGAGAAAACAAACAAACAAGCAGCCACTCTGCAATCCGCAAAGCCCTCAAATCTCAAAGCCCCGTACAAGACCGGACAAGCCACCCACTCTTCGGGCGCCGTATTCTCCTGGAAGCCTGGCCCGACCAAGAGGGCTTGAAAGGCGTTGCTTTTTGTTTGGCTCTTGGGGGTGTTTCGATTCTCTTAGTTGTGCTTGGGGTTTCACAGGTTGTTGTTGAGGGGTTGTGGCGGCTTTTGGGTTGTGGGTGTTTCTTTTTCTTTCAGTGTAGTATTCTTAGGAATCATACATACCTATTTGCGTTTTTGTGTTTTTTTGTGTATTATGATCTGGGTTGTTAGATTCGATGTTCCTCTCGGCACCTGGCCTCCTCACCTGGTGTCTGCCGAGTATCCCTGGAGTGCCCAGCCCTACAGAAGCCTGCAGAACGTTTCGGCCAGCACACAGAGAAGCCTGCAGAGAGTCCCGCCGAGCGTCCGTAACGCCGGAAGAGAGTCCCTCCGAATAGAGTGCCCAAGCGCCGAGAATCCCTCTGAGAGACCTGCCCGCCCCAAAGAAGCCCAAAGAGTCGCGCGGAGTGCTCGCCCTCAGAAATACCGTAGACTGTCCCACACGACAGGCGAAGTGTCCGTAATTACCTGTCTGAAAACGGCGGGATGGCTCCCGCACCCGGTCGCGGGTTGCTGTAGGAAGTAAATAGTAGGGCCTCTTTGTTGGGGGGTCCGCTAATGCAGGGTCGAGGCTTCCTTGTCTTGTTTGTTTGTTTAGCTTGGGAGTCAAGGGCTTGCAGCCTATCGGATTTTTTATTTGCAACTCGGTGTTCTGATTGCGACTTTCATCCTTTGCCCTCAAGCACGAAAGCCCCCCAGAACCCTGAAACCTAAACTTGCCGACCCTCAACCCTCGACGCTTAAACCCTAGATCCTTTGCGGAGCTGCAGTTTGTATTGAGGAAAGGAGTTGGTGTTGAAGGAAAAGGGGTCAATGAACCCGGTAACCTTTCTGGCTCAAGGATGGCCAGCCCGTCCAAAGAAAAAAGTTCGTGTTTGGGAGTGAGGGTTGGGTTAGTGCCCCTCTACCTGTGTAAGGGTGCCCCTTCCTTTGATCTGGTGAACTTTACCCCTGTGTGTTTGTCTTTCTGGTTCGTTCTGGGGAATTCATTCAGGCAACTGTTGAGGGTTGATACCCTGGTTGGTCCCCTTTCGGTTGCCCCCGTAGGTTATGAGCCCAAATTAGGTTCCCTGCGGTTGAGTGTTCTCTTAAGGTTTTTGGGATCAAGAAGCAATGCCTTCTCCCAAGCGATGGCTCCAGCCTTCCTCGGATGGTGGACAGAATGGTGGAGCTGGAAGTGGTGCAGCTGAGTCTCTGGGTGAAAGGGCGGCGCTGGAAGAGGTAATGCCTGGCGCTGAAGAACATCTGGATGAAGCCTCGGTTGCAGAAGGCCCCAATGTGGGTATGAATCCCAATGTGGATATGGTTAGCAATGCTGAAGCTGAAGGACGCGCTGTCTCTGTATCGCCAAAGCCTGGGGAAAAAAGGAACTGGGACGCGACTGGTGGTATAGACCGTGAAATGGAGGTGACTGTTTTACGCGTGTTGCAAAAGCATGGGTATCAGCCGTCGACTTCAACTTCGGGCCGAATGGTGGATCAAGGGTCTCAGACCAATCTGAGTGGAGAAGTGCTGCAAGCTGCCAGGAGACCTCTGAACAAGATTCAAGGGGATCCCTCGGCGAGTTCCCTGGGTGGTGGAAGCGGTTATGAACAGAAGGGTGCGGACAGCTTTGAAGCTGCACCAACTGCTGAATACGCCATGGGGGAGGAGGAGATCTTACAGATGGAGGCTCAAAGGTTGCGCCAGTTGTCAGAAGAAGCGGATGAGATGCGTCAAGTCTCTGAAATGGATGGTTTTCGGAAAGATGAGCGTCTGATTAAAGCGTGTGATGGGACAACGTGGGAATGGCACTTCCACGAAGATGGGAGACAGTATTACTACTGCCTGGATACGCAGGAAAGCAAGTGGACATTGCCGGCTGTAGGTGAAAAGATGAGAAGTGACGAGGTGGTTGGGTCTCCTTCGGGCAATGAGCTGGAAATGGAGGCTGCACTGGGTCCTTCATCGTCTACTCCGACGCCTGAGTCTACGAGGGCATTCCAGGGTAGTGTAAATAGTGTAGGTGAAAAGGATTTTTCCTCTACTATCGGGGATAGCGGTTTTAGGGCTGGTGGTGACGCCCAGACCTCGGGTTCTCCTGATGAGGAAGGAATTTCTGGAATCCGAACAGACATCGCTGGAGAACATCTGGATCGGGAAGAAATGGAAGCGCTTTCTGAGGGTGTGGCAGCGGTGGAATCGGTGGGTCCAGAGGACAAAATGCCCAATGCGGAGATTGGAACTGTGTCGGCTGCAGAAGAGCGAGTGGTGGATGTGGTGCCTGTCGTTCAGGAAGGTGGTCCTGGAGATTTTGATGACGGAGGGAAAAAGTTGTGCGTTACGACTGAGGAGGTCTCTCCGTTTGGTGCCAAGAATCCTGCCATTCAGGGGAAAAAAGAAGCTTCTGAAATAGCTGGAGACACGGTTGATCTGAAAGATGAGGCCTGGAGCGCCAATGAAGCGCGGGTCAATGTGCCAGATAGTACCTGGAGTGCAGAGAAAGCACGGGTTGAGGCGCATATGGTGTCACGTTCCGCGGATGACTGCAACAATGGGGCGCAGGTCTCCGTAGCAGCTGACGACGGAGGTTCACAGGTGGACGCACTGGTGCAGCCTGAAGTTAGCAGCGAGGAACGGAATGGGGAAGGCTACACCGAAGCCAATGCGGCAGCTGTGGCCAACGATGGTGGTGATTCTCTTTTGGAAACCATGGAGCCAAAGGAGCCTGCGGTGGAAGAAAATGTGCCTACCGCGGATGACCAATCCAACAGCCCTGCAGTGGAAGAAAATTTGCCTGCTGCAGAAGGTTTGACAAAAGACTCCAATGGTGGGTCCACTCCAGGAAGGGGGAAGTATTGCCGTCTGAAAGCTTGCCGGAAGTCGACACCGAGCGAACTGTAACAGATGAGGCAAAGCCATTGGCTGGAAAAGAGGATGGTCCTGAACCCCTTGAGCACAAGGTGGATGACCTTGTGGGACTCGTGCAGGAGCAGGACAAGCAGCTTGACCCAAAGGTGGAAGCAAGGGATGTTCCAGGAGCCGATGACAAGGAGATGGTTTCTGAAGAACAGACAAAGGAAGTGCCCAATGAGGGAGCCTTGGTGACACCTGGGGAGCATTGTTATCAAGCGGGAGATATGATCACTGGTCTGGTGCGCTGCATCAATGTATATGGAGCCTTTTTGGAACACGGTGATCTGAATGTGCTGATTCCTGCAGAAGGGAAAATACACCTTCTTTCAAAATTGGTGACACTGTCTGTGCGACAATGAAGAGGGTGGATGATGATGGCACTGTGATCTTAGATTCCTACCTGGTTTTTGAAGAGGACGAGGAGGACTCTTCTCCGTCTCCAGCGCAGCGCAAGTGGAAAGACGGGCTGGGATGCGTGGTGGGAAAATTCATGGTGTGCTGGTCAATGGTACCAAGATTCCAACGGTCAATGGGACTGGAAATGGGAAGAAGAGCAATCCGATGAGTGGTTTGCTGATCAGGAGTTATCCTCAGAAGAACAAAAGGAAAGGCAGCTCTATGGAGAAAAGATCTATAGAGCTCTTCTGGAGGATGAAAAAGCTGATAAGGCCTATGTGGGCAAAATCACTGGGATGTTGCTGAGTCGTCCAATAGACGAGGTTATGGAGTGTGTCGCAGATCATGCATTCCTGAACACTGAAGCTCGGCGTGCATACGGCATCTTGCAAAGTGATGGTTGGAAGCCCGATGGTACAGAATGTGCAGGCTTGGAAAAGACAACCACCTTTTCCCGAAAGCAGTACCACAACGCGCTCTACGAACTGGCACGTAAGAAAAGGAGATTTAGTGGACCAGTCGTGGGTGAAGCGGTGGCAATGTTGCTAAGCCAAGGCAAAGATGAACTTTGGAATGCGCTTTGGCTGGATACCAAGCGGTTTTTGCAGGAGCTTGATGGTGCAGTTGAATCTATGAGTAAGAGGGAAAACAAGCCAATGGAGGCCTACATGAACCCAGATCAGTATAGGAAGGCTCACATGACGCCAAGAACTGTGTCACCAGGGTACAGCAATCTGTGCAAATTCTTCAATCAGGGAAGGTGTCGCAATGGAGATGAGTGTTCCTATGAACATCGTCGTTATGGTGAAGGTTGGCCAGGAGGAGGACCAACTGAGCCAAAGAACAGCCAAAAAGCTGGAGACGAGGATGGGGACCTTGGTGACCCTCCTACAGAGGAAGGCACAGTTGATGAGGCGCAGCAGGAGCGGGAGGATTCAGCCTTCAGAGCCAAGTACAACTTTGGTAAAGGTGCATCAAAGGGTGAGTCTGTGTCAGTCGAGCCAAAGAGGCAGATGTGTCTGTATTACAACCAAGGAGGCTGTAAATATGGAAATTCCTGCAGATATTCGCACGACGAAAAAGCGGTTTTGGAAGGGACTTGGGAACCCGGCAGATCCTGGGACAATGCTTCTCGGAAAGCCATAAGGGACGCAGGGTTCCATCATTGCTGCTTCGACTATTACCTCAAAGGGAAATGTCGCGTGCGATATGGTTGCAAGTATTCCCACGACGAAATGTCTGAAGAGCGACTGGCTCAACTGAAGCATCTGGCGAATGTGGCGAACCATGTTCGGTTTCAAAGAGGAAGAGGATTGGAGATTTCCGACAGGAACACCTTCCAACCACCGGTAAGTGGGGGAGCGGAATCTTCATCATCTTCGGCACCACAGGCGTTGCAAATGACCAATGTGTCAAAGAAAGCAGGTGAGGTTGATACGCTGGATGGAGCAGATGGAGATGTACAAAAGGATTCGGTGGCAGAGTCTACCACTGTACGTCTTCAGAATCCAGAAGAGCCAATAGAAAATTGGATGGCTCGCAACCAACACTTGTGGGTGTATACACCTCATGTAAGTGACGCGATGATCAAGCTTGGTGTAACCAATGTCAAAGAGCTACAAGAGTATATCTTCGTGGAGGATTTGGTGGAAAAAGGGTTAACAAGGTGACGGCCTGCAAAATTCTGCAATTGGTGGGTGGGGTTCATTACCGGCCAATGTCGCCGGATGTGGCTGTTTCTACCAACGCATCGGTACGCATGGAGCAATCTTCTGGAAGCCGTGAAGCTGGAAGAGGTGGGGCGAGAACTATCTCTCAGGTGCGTGAAGCTGAAGGTCCTGGTACAAAGGAGATGCCGCGAGGGTCTTATCGAGAGATTTTCGACACAGGCAAGTACCGTGACGCTTGGACGCTTGCACAGAGATCTCCGCTGTGCGTGCAGAGGTTGCGATTGGTGAGAGTTGGAACGCCGCCGGTGAACCCGCCAACAAAGGCGTATAGGTCAAGATCAAACCCTGTTAGAAGGGGAAGGCCCTTGCTGGATCGGAAACAGGTGCGACTGGTGCCACGCTCTCGCTCACATCGACGTGTGCAGCCAGCGGAGGTGGTGGAAAAGCCAAGGCCACTGGAATCAGTAAAACCTCGTGGTGGTTTGTCGTATCCATTCAGCAGAGCGTGGGCAGATGTGGTGGATGATGATGATGATCAGACGGGAGCTCTCGTCTCCTATGCTGATTCCTCAGGTGATTCAAGCGAGGAAGAAACCAACAGCGCGCGACACCTGTGGGAAACCTTTTTGCGAGAAAGGGATTCACAAAGAACTGAGACACGTGGCAATGTTCCACTTGCTGGTTCTTCAAGCTCCAATGATGGGCAGAAAAAATCGGTTCACCTTGGCGAAGGGCGCGACAAAGCGTCGCGGGGGGAGACCCGCCAAGAAGTGACTTCTCAAGTTTTTTCGCTACCACAACCTTCTCGTCGAACTGAGCAGTCTCAAAAAAGAGCAAGGGATGGCTCAGTTATAGTTGGTTCGCTGGCGGTGGGCTCCACGGATGAGGTTTTACCTGGGCAAGGTGCTGCTGGACAGGTGAACATATCTGAAAGCGCTCAAGTTCTACCTGGGCAAGATGTGGCTGGACAGGAGACGGCGCTGGAAGGAGCAGTACAAATTCCTGGCGAGGAGACTGACCAAAAAGAAGGAGAAGGTGGGAGCAATGAACTCCGTGGTGATGGTACGAAGATATTGGATGTTCTTCCGGTGAAGAAGGGCCAGCAGCAATTGCTTACCAAAGGCCTTCTGAATCGGATTTATTGGAAGGTTGCTGTCGACAAGTTGCCAGTGGGGCAAAAGGACTGTCAGAAAGGGTCCAATAAAATGGATCGAAATTTGGTTATTAGCATGTCATCCGAAGGTGCAAGCGAACAGGATTTGAACCTGGCACTGGTGGACGATGCTGATTCATGTTGAACTTATGGCGAGGGTAGCCAAATTGGTTGCTCCGTTCCTTACCCTAGGAGGCCAAGGGTTGGTGGTGAATTCAGAATTTCTCTGGCAGCGCGGGAGGAGCCAAATGATGGAGTTCCTTCAGGCGGCGACTTGTGCTGATCAATTGGAGGTTCTCTGGAAAAGGATGGACGACGATGTTGATGAGGAAGTGGATCCTTCAGGGATGGTGCTGGAGATCCCCGGACAACAAGATGCGGTACTTGAACAAGGGATCAATGAATCCCCTATTCCCATCGAAGATGCTGGAAGTGAGACAATGGGTGACACTGGAAGTGATGGCAAAGCGCCAGAAGTTTCTCCAGAAGAGGAGACATCCAGTGGTTCGTCAAGATTGGCTGGCGCCAGAATGTTCTTGTGGTCGGTGTATTCTCGTGTCGCTTCCAACTGGGATTTCTCTATGCAGGACCGCACTACTGGAGGATCTTTGACAGTACGAAGGGGTATCCTGGTGAAGGACCGGACAATGGTGATGATTTTTCCTCTAAGAGGAACTTATCCTGGATCTCTGAAGATTACCTCGACGAAGTGGTGTCAAAAAAGATGGAAAGGTCTTCAGATATGGATGGGTTGAATGGGTTTGTTCCGGAAAGTGAGGGGCAGTCGGAAAAGGTAGAGGTGGAGAATGTTACTGCCTCTAGAATTCTTATGGCTCTTTGGAAAAAGGGATATAAAGCTGGGTATAGGAGGTTGTGTCGTTCAAATGTATCTGGACCTAAGGTTGGAGCAATGAATCATCCAAAAAAGGCGCGGAAGATCGGCACTAGAAAGGCCTTCTTGAAAACGTTCAATGTTTTTGGATCGTCTCAGCATGGCTCAGGAGCTGGTGGAAAACCAATCATGAAGGTGGTAGGACCAAGGCCAGGTTTTCCAGCTGTTCTCAAAGCATCAAATACTGATAGCACCTTGGGTGAAGGGAGCAGTTCTCAGGTACATGGCAATGTTCATGTAGAGCAGAATCGCCCTATGGACCGGTACGAGGCGGGGGAAAAGATCGCTGCAAATTCGGTGAGAGTTGCAAATTCATCCATTCAGAAGATGATGTGGTGCTACAATCGTATTGGTGCAGGTACTATGTGGCTGTGAGACACTGCTTCTCTGGAGAGAACTGTAAGTTCTCACACAATGCAACTGGTGTAAGGTGTATCCAGTTTGCTCAGTCTGGGAAGTGCCGTCATGGGGACAGGTGTGTCTTTGAACATGGTGATCCGCTGGATGAACAGAGGCCAAGGTCTCCAAGGACGCCCCCAAGGGATAGTCCAAGGAGAAGTGCTGGTACAAGAGGTGGAGGAAAGGAAATTTCTCCTGAACGTTATGATGAAGGAGAGGAGGATTTGATGGTGTATGACGACGATACCAGGATGGTAGAACTGCTGATGGAGGCAATTTCATACATGTCTGATGGTAAGTCAGATTTAGCCCGTGCAGAGGCGGACCCAGTGTTCAAACTCCTGAAGTTCAATGGAGATACTGAACAGATGGATACAGAATGGTGTTCATGGACCACTGGTGTGCTGTCCTTACTGGAACTTCACGAAATAGTGAAGTCGTACGAGATTTCGCTGGTGGACGTAGAAGAATGGGTCAATGACCTGAGGATATGGTTCCAGCGAGCCAATATGGAAGAAGAGAGAGATCCAAAAAGGGGCAAAAAGAGGTCCCTAGAAAGGGAGTCCAGTAAGGATACTCCTGCCAAAAAGGAGGTGGTTGGAACTTCGGAGACGGATGTCGCCGTTGAAGAAGAGGTGAAAAAGGCCAAAAAGAAGAGGAAAACTGCGGCTAGCGAGGATCCTTATACTCTTCTGGTTCCAAAGCCAAAGAAGATGCCGGCGAACATTGAGAAGGGTGGATCATCGTCCAATGCGGTGGTTTCTGGAGGGGAAGAGGCCTCTTCGAGAATGCGCACAAAGGCAAGCGTCTCGGGAAAGACGAAAAAGAAAGAGAAAAGTCAAAGCCCCAAGAAGGAAGAGGTGGTAGTGGTGAAAGGTCCTGAGGAAAAGGATCGTTCCTCTGATGTGGATGCGCAAGCGTCTACCACTGTGGATGCAGAGCTGGGTCAATCTCGCCAAGCAATTGAGGACGCGAAGAGAGAGGGATTGGTATCCTCAATTCAAAGGTGTGGGCAGGATCCTGTTCTTACAGTGTCGGACCTGGAGCACGTTTTGCTGCGACTTCACCTAAGCATCGATGCCCACCGGAAGAAGAAGAAGGGATGACTGGATGGTATTGATGAGGGAATGGTTTTTTCTCTTTCTGAAGACAAGTGCGCTGGAACAGCCAATGTGCTGAAAGTATGGTGGTTACTATTAAGGGTATGGAAATCCCTGATAGTAGAGAGTTCGTAGCCTTTTGCGTAGCGAAGACCACGGTTCGTGGTGAAGAAGGCTGAAGAGTCTTCAATGACAAGAGAATCATGGTGGTAAAAAGATTCTCTATGGTAAAAGGTGTTTAGCCAATGTGCTATAAATTCGTCCTGGATGACGTTAAACCATAACATGCATTTCAAGCAGCTGGCTGCTGCCTTTTTGGCAGCTTTTGGCCAAAAGTCTGCACCTCCAGTTTGTGTCCTAGGAAATCCTAGGACAGGGGGAGTGCGGAGCTGCAGTTTGTATTGAGGAAAGGAGTTGGTGTTGAAGGAAAAGGGGTCAATGAACCCGGTAACCTTTCTGGCTCAAGGATGGCCAGCCCGTCCAAAGAAAAAAGTTCGTGTTTGGGAGTGAGGGTTGGGTTAGTGCCCCTCTACCTGTGTAAGGGTGCCCCTTCCTTTGATCTGGTGAACTTTACCCCTGTGTGTTTGTCTTTCTGGTTCGTTCTGGGGAATTCATTCAGGCAACTGTTGAGGGTTGATACCCTGGTTGGTCCCCTTTCGGTTGCCCCCGTACCCTTAACCCAAAATCCTGCAAAGTGCTGCTAGGGCCTGTGCTTTCGCCGCCATCCCTAAACAAGTTTTTGGGGTTCATGAGGGTTTCGTCTTGGGGCTCACTGTGCAGGACATTCTCCTGAAAATTCTCCTGAAAACAGAGGCAGCGGAACCCGTAGACCCTGAACGTCAAGAGAAAGACTCTCAGAAAGTCAGAGCTTTGGGGATCCCGGCCTCCCTTGCAAGCCTGAACCCTGGGCTCGAGATCCATGACTTGGGGGATGTTCCCCCTTATACGAACAGTCCTTAATCGGGATTCTAGCACCCCCTACTCTAATCCCTATTAAGGACCGTTAGGGAACATCCCAATCCATGACCCTCATCCTCCATAGTTGCGCCCAGGAGTGCCACGAGGGGAGGCAAGATTCAGGCACTGGCTCTCCGGGGTTGGGAGACTTCTTTGTGTGAATTGATGCGATTTCATAGTCAGTATAGTTTTTTTTTCTTTTTGCTTTTTGGCTGGGCATGAGTGGTGGGTTGCGGCGTCCTCGTCGGCTAGCGGAAGATTTTGCACGTTTTTGTGGCTTGAGCTTTCGGGTTCTGCGGAGGATGGGAGATATTTAATGGGTGCTGCGCAGGGATGACGCGCAGTTGGATGAGAATGTGCCAAATTTTGTACTGGCAGCATCTTGCTGACACTATTATGGCTTGCGCGGCCTCGTTCGTAGCTCTTGCGAGCACTCTCAAAAACCTTTCCTATGTACTTAGTGTGTGGAGCAGTGCCGGCGAGCTGCAGGAAGATGGAGGTGCGCGCGTAGGGGAGAGAGAGAGAGAGAGAGATGTACCTGCGGCAACAACAGCAGAACGAGTACGAGGGGAACCTAGCCAACCAGTGGGGGCTACCCAGATGGACAGCAATGAGGAAGGAGAAGCCGGCCATGAGCTGTTCTCAACGGGGGCGACGGACTACTACCTCGAGGATGATGAGAGTGAAGCGGGGGGTCTAACAACCGACAGTGCACACGGTGGTGAAACCGACCACTCAACAAGGCGCCGTTAAGACTGGGGTGCCACTTGTTTTCAGCGGGGGCTCTGTTGAAACCGATGGGGCCCAAGCAAACTGGACACAGATCCACTTGGCCGTCGCGGCCGGGTTCCTCCTCCGGGGGGGACTCCTAAGTGCAGAGAAGAGAAGAAGAGAGAGATGTTCACAGTCCCCGCGCTGCAGTATCACATGAACCCGGGACGCATTCAGGGCGCGCTTCGTGCGCGGGGGACGAAGAAGAAGCAGAAGAAGAAGAAGAAGAAGAAGAAGAAGAAGAAGAAGAAGAAGAAGAAGAAGAAGAAGAAGAAGAAGAAGAAGAAGAAGAAGAAGAGGAAGAAGAAGAAGAAGAAGAAGAGAAGAAGAAGAAGAAGAAGAAGAAGAAGAAGAAGAAGAAGAAGAAGAAGAAGAAGAAGAAGAAGAAGAAGAAGAAGAAGAGAGAGAGAGAGAGAGAAAAAACAAGAGAGAGATAGATAGATAGAAGGTGATACGTCGGAAGACGTGGCACCGATAAACCACGAATCTCGAAACTCAGGTTTTGACCTGGAGCCCTCAAGCTGGCCCGAAAACCCTACAAGCCCCAAGGCCCTTAAACTGCCAAACCCGAAGGCCCGGCAGGTCCTAAACGCACTGAACCCTCGTCCCCCTTGCCAGGCCTCTGAGGACACCGCGGACCAGGCGCGGGGCAAAAAAGCACACCCCGCGAAACCATATGTTTCGGGGGGGCCGGGGGGGGGGGTCATGCGGGTCATGGTTGCACTTCTCGAAAGATGGTGTCTTAACACGTGGAGGGAAGTTTGGGCGAGGACTTCTTCAATGTGGGCCTGACTTGGTCTGTTCATTTTTTGGCCTTTGCGCTGGGCTTTGTGTTCTGGGCTTTCGGGTTTCTGCTGCTTGTGGCTTCTTGTTTGTGTTCCCAAGCAGCATGTCGACTCAATGAAGTTTTAACAGTCCTTGAGTCCAGACTGCGCCCAGGCGCGCCTTTCGTTTTGTTTAGAAAAGCGCCCGCTCTTGTCCGACCACGGGTTTGCCCTCGCAGGTTTTGGGTTTTGGGGTCTTCGTTGTAACGTACCAATCCCCTGTGCGGAGCTGCCCTGCAAAGGAACGCCTCAAAGTAGCGATACAGGTGGTTTGGATCTAAAAGTACACCCTGAGAGACAAAATCTTCAAGGCTTCTGGAGGCCGCTGGAAGCTGAGACTTATCACACACTTCGGCGCACCGCGGATCTGGCCAGCTTCAAAAGTTCCCGAACTGTCAGCAGTGCTTGCCACAGCGGCCCTGACAAGCAGCAACCTTTCAACCAAGAGCCGTGTGACTATGGAAGCTTGTATGAAGTTCCTGAGCCAGCAGGAAGCCGCAAAGCATCCTCCACGTTGCATGCGCACGGGCAAGCGTCGAGACTCCATCTTAATCAATCGGCTGTTTGTTTGGCAGGTGCTGGAGAAATTCCAGACATCAGAATTCTCTACAACCTAATCCCTCAAACCCCTTTACCTGAACCAAGTGACGCCCCCGAAACCGCGAAAAATCCAGAGCGCCGCCGGAGGAGCTGATTCTGGAAGGTATTCGGCAGTTCAATCATGCCACTAAGCCACTTGCCGTTTGTTTTGTGGGGATCTGCGGTTCAATTTGTTGGTGTTTCGGAGGGCGCCTTAGGGGGCGAAAGGTTCGATGTGGGGGAACTGTGCACCCCAAACCCTGAAGCCTCTGTTGCCAGGATACCAGACACAAACCCCACCCCCCCCCAAACCCAAGACCGGGGCCGTGGCTTGATAAAGGACTCCCAGTGCTCTCAGAGCCTTCTTTGGTCAGCTCTTCTCCTAGGTCATTGGGGGACTCGTGAATGGGATATAGGAGAAGAGCCCAGAAGCTGAGGGAAGACTACAAGCTGGACGATTTCTGCGACCTGCACGAGGCGCTTGACAAACCTCAGGCCGGCAAAGTGGCACGCCACTTTTGCAAAGCGGTACATGAAGTGCTGACTGGTTTTAGAGGAACCGGGCCGGCGGTTTAGGCAGAGTTCCCAAAGTCGCCATTTGATGCATGTCGCTTGTCCAGCCGCCGGGGGGCTCTGTGAAATGAGCTCTAGACACAGAGAGATAGACAACAGAGAGACAGACAACAGAGCGACGGACAACAGAGAGACAGACAAGAGACAGACGCCAGAGAGACAGACAACAGAGAGACGGACAACAGAGAGACGGACAACAGA